>MDKI01126982.1:0-43367 GCA_005239505.1 Nicotiana paniculata
GTCTACTGTTGATTCTCGAAAAATCCCTTTTAATTGTGTTTTAGGAGTCTATTTATAGGTTTAAGGTGAACCTTAACCGTGTAGGAGACTTTTATTTCAACCGGGAAATATTTAACTCGTCAAACTCGGACATGGGCGAAACTGGGGACCCTGGGCGTTTGGGATCTGACGCCCCCCTAACGCCAGGGGGCCTAGGATTTATGGGGCAAACTCCCCCCTAACGCCAGGGGGTGTCAGGCTTTAGGGGGAAAACGCCCGGCTATCGCCCGAGCGTCTCCTTTTGCGTATTTTCGACGTATTTGCATCCTTTTAGCTCCGTTTCCATCTCCAATTCACCTACACATAAAATAAACTCCATTAAGAACATAACAAGTGTATTTTTATCATTAATGCACATAAAATGTAAGGTATATCACATGTTAAACTATGCAATTTAGTCTCGCATCAGAGACAAGGAGTGAGATTTCTTTCCAGGATAAAACAAATGTGGCCAGACAAGTCCAGATGGTTCTTGGACAAGGAGGTCAGGGATCGGACAAAAGGCCTCGTCATTCTGAAGGATTCAACGGTGCCTTATCTGGAGAAGGGGGGGGGGGTACTTATTGTAGAGGCCATCATCCCAGGCCATGTCATTTAGCACTCCAGGCATCCCACAGTGCCCCAGGTAGTTGTGGCCCTTATATGAATTATTCTGATCAGTCAGCTGATCACACCCAACTATGCCTTATAAAAAGGACAAAGTGGTCGCTGTAAATATAATCCGGTTTAAGTCCGGAGTCGAATCCACAGGGAACTAACCTATTCACTACAACTCTTAATAAGTCTAAGCTCAGACAATTTTTGGATGCAAGACTTTTATCAATAAACAATGGACTTTATCTAGCTAAAGTAAAATGATAAGAAAACTAACACGATTCAATAATAAGGATGAAATCAAGAATAAAAAGATCTAGGGTATTGATTTCCCCAATTGCTGGATTAATTCGTAACTCTTAAGCTATAATCTCGCCGTAGTATTCTCTGAGATTATGAGTTATGGGCTACCATAATCATCTCTCGATAAATTATGATAATTTACCAGAAGCATTATTTCGAACTACTCTAGCTAATAATTATGCAACTCAGGATTATCCTACCAAAGTTTTGTTATTTCTAAACCCACTTCTAAATTCAAGTAATGAATCTCTTCAATTACCCAAAAGTGGTGTTGTTCAAAAACAATCTAACCAAGTATTCTTTCTCAAGCAATAGAGTTAAAGCTTCATCCAACAATTAGTTCCATCAACCCCAGAATGAATGTTTAGCTACTCATGCTAAAACAAGATAAAGCGATTTTGTTCATGATTCACAGTTAATGGTAAGAAGAAGAAATAAAAACTCTAAAGATGACTTGATCTCCTCTCACTTGTTCCTGCCTCCAATTGAGTCTAAAAACAAGCTTAAACCTACTCTTGGATGAGTTTTTGGGTTTTTATAAGGTTACGCCAATTTCCCAGATATTTGCACTTTAGTCCCTGCAGTTGTTGGCCGCTACATTCCCAACCGCGGTCGCGGTCTCAACCGCGGACTCGACCGCGGTCATTTTCTAACATTCTATTTTTTACAGCGTTCGTCCGCGGTTGTGGAACTGGCTTTCACTATTTTCTTCGCCCTTTTCTTGCTTTTTTTATCTGGGATATCCCCGATTGGCCGTATATGAACATAATAGACTCCAAAACGCTCCTTATCTTCCTCTTAGCTCAGAGTGACTCCTGCAAAGCATAAAAATCTCAATTAGAGATTTTTGTTAGCTTTTAGCATTTAAAAAATCAATAAAACATGTTTAATTTAGAGTGCAAATAGCGTCTACAATGCATAATATAGGCTACTATCAACACCCCACACTTAAACTGTTGCTCGTACTCGAGCAACAAAACCACATGCCTAACTTAACTGGGCAACTACCTTAGCGTAACATCCACACCTCAAGAGCGGACTCTCTCTTTAGCCATGCAATGTCACTAACCGGCTCACTTCCTCTAAGTTGGAGGTACATACTTACCTCCCTTCATGAGTCAAGCGCCTACTCACCAAAAAATAGACTTATGTCATAATCAATCCAATTCGCACACACCGAGGACTGCAAATAAACAAAACTCGCTCACCCTCAAAAAGAACATTCTTGTGCCACAGAAAATGCACCATATGCTTGCCCGTAGTGTACCACTCTACTAATCAAGATCATTCGGACTAGGATCAATTAGGACTTTAGTTGGATGTAATGTAGGCTGCAGGTTGGGTATGATACATTTGGATATAATAGTGACTGCACCTCCCTAAGCACTTTAATACATCTATTTCAACAATTACGCCCATACTTATATCAAACCACCATTCCACCTTTATATTACTATGTCAAACCCCCTACTTCTTTAAGCAAAATTATCTCAAAAGCCACCACCATCAAAGACTTATTCTTTACACAATACAAATTTTTTTCCAGTTCAGGGGGCTTCTAGTATTCACTTTCAACATCATGCACCTTTATCCGTATTTCCTCAGTTCCACTCAAAAACCCAACCAACCACTCCACACTTTAACTTTTACATATTTCATTGCAATTCAAGTGCTTATAGAGGTTCTAGGGTTCAAATAGATGGGCAATTTAAAAATTGGGTAAGGCTTGTAATGTGGTTGCCAAAGAAAATAGGATTACAGGCTCAAATGGTTTAACTATGGTATATAACAATTAGGTGGGTAAAACATGTATATATATGGTTCAACAAAGAAAAGCCTATATCACTTCCTAGATCAAATAAGACTACCATTTCGCTTTGCACACACACAGGGCAAGTTCTAGGCTTTAAACATTAGCATAGAATATACAAAGCCTCACTCACACATGGCACATGACTGAATTCAGGTTGGATCATCAGATGCTCCACTCAGGGTACTTAAGCCAATCAAGAACACACATTTTAAGGCTTTCTTGCTACAGTCAACTAATAATCCTAAGTGTCACACTAAAGTAGTCTATACTCAATCCTTTCCTCGCCCGTAAGTTCCTAACTAAAAAATGATAACTAACTACACCCCGTTCAAATAAAAACCCTTGGAAAAGAACAGTGGTTTAAAGAAAAACAAAGGGGGAGTTGATACACTACTATAAAACCAAAATCTTTTTTTTTGTGTTCGACTTTAGTCCCTTAAGAAACCCGTCGAATGGTGTCCATCGTCGGGGCAAGTCGAAATTAAATTGACAAACTAAACTACCAATCAAATATATACATATACAATAACAACATACACATCATTCCCCACCCCACACTTAAGAAATTGGCATGTCCCCATGTCAAATAAATTAAAGCAGAGTAAGGTACGAGGACTTCCCTGGTACTCAGTCCTGATCGAAGACAGTGCCATGATCGAGGTGACAAGCTCATCCTAGCGCCCTTAGCCAACCCATAATCTTCTTCTCATACTTTGCATTTTGAGTGGCCAGAGAATCAACTCTAATACGCAGGTTCGTGACCGAAGTGCGCAACCCAGCCATATCATGTTCCAGATCCATCAGACGGGTACTCTGGCGGGCCTGGGATGGGCCTGCCTCATAAAAAATCTGCACCTGTGGGGGTAAGGCATGCATTTCCTCCTCCTGAGAATCATCATCATCATCCGACTCATCCGAGGTGTTTGTTTGAACAGCTCCAGGTGCCAACGGGTCTTTCCCGATGGTTACTTTGGATGTCCTGAACGCGGCCTCCTTTGGTACCAACCCATCCAAGTTTGGGTTCTCAGGAACTCTTGCCACTCTACACAACTTGGTGACTAGAGAAGGGAAGTAAAAACCATAATTCTTTTCAGGTGAGAGAATGAACATTTCGCCCTGGATCAGTCGGGCCACATCGAAATCATGAACATTGACAAAACACCATATCGCTGCACCCGAGGTCCATTGATATCAGTGGTTTTTATCGATGGCAGCATACGACTGTTGATGACGTTCAACCAACATTTTGCCTCCCATAAGAGGGAGGATGAGTTCAGGGTGCACCTAGGTTTAACCCATATTAAGTCCCTGCCCGGCACACAGATGGTTTGGATGAAGAGGTTCCGAGTGACAGGCCTTTTCTGGTATGTCTGGTAAAAATCTTTAGCCCAGTCGAAGGTTGGCAACCTGTACACTCGTTGGATGGTCTCGCGTGAAATATCCACTCTAGTTTGGCGTACCGTGACAACCCGATTCTCATGATCCATGCAATTGACATAAAATTCTCTAACCAGCATCATATTTCCATCCTCTGTCTCCTCAATTTTTTTTTTGAGCCGACGCCGTAACAATTCCTGGTACATGTTTGGATTTTCTACATGAAGAGCTGCCCTGTCAATGGCCCTTTCGGCCACAGGCTTCTTTTCCACCTTCGCACTAAATATCTCCTGGTATTTTCTTGAAAGAAACCGCCTACTGTCAAACTGGCTCGAGCTAGCTTGTGCCCGAGCTGTAGAAGGACCTCCCTGTCCACTTGCCGAGGATCCTATGGACCGTCTCTTCCTGGATGGATGCATTGTACCTGACAACACAAATGCCACTATTTGTAAGGGTGTGGATTGTGTGAACCCAGGGCGGTTACTCAGACTTCACTCGTATCATGGTCACAATAGCATTTAAAGCTCATAGGGGCAATTCAACAAACACCTAGTGTGCATAGTTCTACAATTTAGCACAAATAACCCCATGGAGGTACAAATCCCCCCCACATCAACTACAATGGCTTCACATACTCATCCCTACCACAATCTACCTCTAACACAACAAATTCATGATTTTACCTCCTCATTCTATACACTAACACTAGACAGAAGACAAATTTACTCCAAAATTGCTACAAAAATTTGAAAATCAACTATAAAAAATAGAGAAAAGGAATAAATTAAAAAGGAAGGGAGAAATCATGACTTACTTGATATTCTCGAACAACCGAAGGTGGAGCTTGTTAATGGAGATAGGGGAAGGAAAGGAAAGGTAACAATATGGTGAGAGGAGGAGATGGGGAGGGGTGAGTTTTGTGTTTTTAGGGATTAGAGGGGGAAGAGGGAAAGTTAGAGTAGGAAAAGGAAAAGGTAAAATGGGAAGCGTGGGGTTTGGGCGGGTGTTTTAGGTTAGTAGGGTTGGGAAAAGAAAAAAAATAAAAATAAAAAATAAAAACTACTTACCTGCCCGACCGCGCCCTGCTCCACGGTCGCGGATGCTGGGCAGAAGCCTTTTGAATCACCACACCCAGTCCGCGGTCGCGATGACCAAACAGAATCCTGCACAACCTCCGCACCCAGGGCCGCGATTAGGATCGTGGTCGCGGTTCGATTCCCATAATTTTTTTTTATGTTTTCTTCAATTTTTACCTCTCTGGGTTATCATTTGACCTGACTCCTCCCGATGTGCATCGGTCTTTCCCTGTACACTAGTAATTTGGTTAGTATCATTCACATCGATTACAACAACAAAACAAGCAAAACACATACGAGAAACATGGGTTTCCTCCCAAGAAGCGCTTGATTTAACGTTGCGGCACGACGAATTACAACAAACCATGGGTTGCCTCCCATGAAATGCCCGATTTAATGTCGCGGCACCACGTAGGCTCTAATCATCACTCTTCATGCGTGTCTTGCGGCTCTTCCAAAGTTATTACCACTCTATCCCCTTTTTCTTCGGCCATTCCAAGGTAATGTTTCAACCTCTACCCATTCATCATGAAATTGTTTGTCCCATCTTCTGATTCAATCTCCACGGCTCCACTTGAAAACATTTTCACCACTCTGAAGGGACCTGACCATCGGGACTTCAACTTACTCGGGAACAATCTCAATTGTGAGTTATATAGCAACACTAGATCTTCGGATCTGAAGTTCCGATCCAAGATGTGCTTATCATGCATCATTTTCATCCTTTCTTTGTATAATCTAGCACTCTCGAATGCCTGGAACCTGAATTCCTCCAGCTCATGCAACCCAGTGACTCTGTTGGTGCCCGCTGTCTCCATCTCTAAATCAGCTGTTGCAATGCCCACAGTGCTTTATGTTCAAGCTTTACCGTAAGGTGTCATGCCTTTCCAAACACCAACTTGTATGGTGACATGCGAATTTGCATTTTGAAGGTCGTGCGGTGTGCCTACAATGCACCATCTAGCTTCTTCACCCAATCAGTCCTTATTGCATTTACTATTTTTGTAAGGACACTTTTAATCTCCCTATTAGACACTTCGACTTGCCCGCTTGTTTGTGGGTGGTACGGTGAGGCTACCATGTAGCGAACTCCATATTTCTCCAACATGCGGGCGAACATGATATTGTAAAAATAGGAGCCACCATCACTGATTATAGCTCTTGGGATGACAAAACGTGTGAAGATGTTTTTATTTAGGAAACTTGTCACCCCTTTTGCATCATTGGTTGGTAGAGCCACAGCTTCAACCCACTTGGAGACATAGTCAACTGCAACCAATATATATTTGTTACTATTTGAGCTAACAAATGGCCCCATGAAGTCGATCCCCCATATCTCAAACACTTCCACCTCTTGAATTGTGGTCATTGGCATCTCATGGCGGCAGGATATGTTTCCTGTCCTTTGGCATTCATCACAGCTTTTGACCCAGGCATGGGCATCCTTAAATAGTGTCGGCCAATACAATCCCGATTCCAGCACCTTTGCTGCTGTCCAGATTCCTCCAAAGTGTCCACAATATGGTGAAGCATGGCAAGCCTGCAAAATAGAAGGTTGATCTTGCTCGGGAATACACATCCGGATCATGTTATCAACACATATCTTAAACATAAATGTTCATCCTAGTAATAAGCACGACAATCACGAAAGAACTTTTTCTTTTGAATTGAGGAGAGGTCGTACAATACAATACCACTTGCTAAGTAATTAGCACTATCAACATACCAAGGTGCCTCCTCCATTTTCACAGCTAGTAACTGCTCATCCGGAAATGTCTCAGTGATATCTTCAACCTCCATCCTCTTTTCTGCTCGTTCCAACCTCGAGAAGTGGTCCGCTACTTGATTGTCCGTCCCCTTTCTGTCACAGATCTCCAAGTCGAATTCTTGTAGTAACAGAATCCAGCGAATCAAGTGTGGTTTTGACTCCTTCTTTTCTATCAAGTACCTGATTGCTGCATGGTCAATATAACAATATTTTTTTCTATCAAGGACGTTTCTCTTTGTCTTCCAAGGCTATTGGGATCTGATTATACCCCGAGTATCCGTTCAAGAAACAAAAATGGGATTTCCCAGCTAACCTGTCCAACATCTTGTCAATGAAGGGTAAGGGGAAGTGGTCCTTTCGGGTGGCTGTGTTTAGTTTCCTATAGTCCATGAAAATCTGCCACCCTGTGACTGTACGAGTTGAGATCAACTTATTATTTTCATTTTTTACAACTATCATTCCACCCTTTTTCGGTACACACTGGACAGGGCTCACCCGATTACTGTCAGAGATGGGAAAGATAATGCCCGCATCTAGCCACTTGATCACCTCCTTCTTTACTACTTCCTTCATATTTGGGTTCAGCCTTTGTTGATGTTATATGGAAGGTTTGTGCCCTTCTTCCAGAAGAATCTTGTGCATGCAGAAGGCTGGGCTGATACCCTTTATGTCTTCCATGGTCCAACCAATGGTAGTCATGCATTCTTGCAATACCTGCAATAATTGCTCTACCTGTCGCAGCTAAAATACCAGATGATACAATAACAAGCAAAGTAGAATTGGGACCCAAGAAAGCATACCTGAGGTGCGCTATAAGCGGTTTCAAGTCCAGCTGTGGTGGTTCCTCTATTGATAGATTTGCAGGTGGTGTCACTCTCTCTTATAAACGTAAGGGCTCGAATTGAGGTTCCCTTTTCTAGAATCCTTGACCCTCGAGGTCCATGACCCACTCTGCCAACCCTTTACTGTACATTTCTTCTAAATTTGTCAAGCAGGCTTCCAATGGATCTTTGGCATTAAGGGGCTCATCCTCTTCTTGCAGTATCACATCCACGACCTCCACTAGTGAGCAGTTTGCATATTCACTGGGTCTCTTCATGGATTGTTGAACGTTGAATATTACTTCTTCATTGTTCAACCTTATTTTTAGTTCTCCAGTCTCACAATCAATCAACGCTCTCCCAGTGGCTAAAAAATGGCCTTCCCAAAATGATGGGTATCTCCTCATCTACCTGGCAGTCCAGAATAACAAAATCTGCAGGGAATACAAATTTCTCCACTTGCACCAACACATCATCAAGAATTTCGGTTGGTCTCTTAACCGTGCGATCAGCCAGTTGCAGCAACATCCAGGTTGGTCTAGCTCTGCCAATGCCCAGTTTTGATAGATTGCCAAGGGCATCAAGTTTATTCTGGATTCCAACTCACACAATGCTTTTGCAAAATCATAACTCCCAATAGTACACGGAATAGTGAAGCTATCTGGATCAGACATCTTTTGGGCCATAGGTCTTGTCACTACCACGCTGCGGGTCTGTGTCAGAGTCACCATGGACATGTCCTAAAAGTCAAATTTCCGCGACATCAGGCCCTTAATCATCTTTGCATATCCTGGCATTTCCCTCAAAGCATCCATCAGGGGAATATTCAATTGAATCTGGTGAAGCATCTCCATGAATTTCTTGTATTGATCATCTTTCTTTTGTTTTTCCAATCTCTGAGTGAATGCTTCAGGATTCACTCTTTGTCCATTGCTTCCTGGCTGTTCTTTGTTGGAAGCTTGGCACAAGAGGTACCACATGTACTGAGACTTGTTCACCCTCTTTTGTCTTACCCTTTTCAACTTGTGCCTGTTCAACTACCACTTCAGTGAGTTCTGTTGATTCATCTGCTTCTAATGGAACTAGAGTTGCTGGCGCAGTCTCTCTTCTGGATTGAGAAACATCTTTCTCTCTGTCTAAATCTCTCCCATTCTGGAGACTTACTACCATTAGCTGATTTGGATTTTGCTCCTTTGGGTTAATATTTACGTCTGCCGGAAATGTACCTTGTGGGAGGTTGTTCAAGGCCATGGACAACTGTCCTAGTTGAGTTTCAATGCCTTTAATTGCTGAGTCATGTGCTGCCAATTTTTCCTGCATCTTACCTTTTGTCCCCATGAGTTGCTACAACATGCCCCTGATTTCTACCATAGCTGCTGATGAGGTGGCTGATATGCCAACTGTTGTTGATGCTGCTGTTGATAGCCCTGTTGTCTTTGATATGGCACCACTTGGACTTGTGGTTGTATACCTCCAGGTTGTGGCATGTTGGGTCTGTACTGCTGGTTCAGTGCTGTCCCCCATTGTTGTCTTCCATGCCTCTGACTCCCAAAATTATTGATGTAATTCATGTCCTCTTTGAAGGCCTGGTTATCACTTTCTCCACTCCATGAGCATACATAAGACTGATTAATGCAAGGGGTACACAATCCTCCATTTTTTGTATCAACAATATGCACTTACTTTGTACCCATCTCGTCAATCTTCTTTGTCAGTATACTCATCCGAGTCATGAGTGTTGCTATGTTCTCTGCATGTGAATTGTTTGGGTCAAGAGGGATAGAATTCACTATTGGTGTCAGGGTCGTACCTTTTTTCATCCAACCTAAATTTTGAGACATCTTATCGAGAAGAATCTTGCACTCTGTGAATGTCTTGCTCAGAAATGCACCCCCAGCTAAAACATCTACATTAGCTTTCAAATTGTCTGCCAAACCCATGTAAAATCTCTAGCCAAGCATCTAGTTTGGAATGCCAAGGTGTGGACACTTCTGCAAGGTTCCAGTAGGTTTCTGCTTGTACTGCAATATCTCATCAATTTGCCTTGCGGTCTTGTTAGGAGGATATAACTTGTTTAGGAACTGCTTGAGTAATTCCTCCCAAGTGGCAATGGAATTTATTGTGAGCAAATTCAGCCAAGTCTGAGCCTCTCCAGTCACTGATAACGGGAATAATATCAGCTTGATGGCTTATGGGGTAACATTCGGCTGCCTTTGGGTCACACAAATTGACAAGAAAATTTTCAAGTGTTGTTGTGGGTCTTCAATGTGTGACCCGGAGAACAATCCCTTATTCTGCAACAGATGCAGCACGTTGTTGGTGATTTGGAATATCTCCGCTTGTATCTAGGGCATAGCAATGGTGGTGGCCAAGTTATTAGCAGTTGTATATGCCCAATCATATAGAGCGGATTCTGGCACAAGAGGTTCCACCACTCCATTATTCGGATCAACTCTGTTGTTCCGATTGTTTTCCCCGACGTCTTCAACGTTGTCCATTTCAATTTCGAGTTGGCATTTTTGTTATGGCTGTTTGTTTTTCTTGTTGGTACGGTCTAATGCCCTGAATGTTTTCTCGGGGTCTGAGAGTCCTTCGAAAAGTTCACCAATCCGCGAAGAGCTTACACCTGAGTCACAGGAGAGTTCAAAGGTGAGAATTTCAATGGAAAAGTTTATAACACCCAGAAAATTGATCTAAACTAAAAATCCTCGCAATTTTTCAAAGTTGTAATAAATAACACCGTTAGTTCCCCGGAAACGGCGCCAAAAATTGATCACGCCCAACTATGCCTTATAAAAAGGACAAAGCGGTGGCTGTAAATATAATCCGGTTTAAGTCCGGAGTCGAATCCACAAGGAACTAAAATATTCACTACAACTCTTAATAAGGCTAAGCTCTGACAATTTCCGGATGCAAGACTTTTAATAATAAACAGTGGACTTTATCTAGCTAAAGTAAAATGATAAGAAAACTAACACGATTCAATAATAAGGATGAATTCAAGAATAAAAAGATCTAGGTATTGATTTCCCCAATATGACACAAGAGGGGGGGGGGGTGATTTGTGTGGTGACAAATTTTTGCGTTCAATAGTTATGGAAGGACCAGGTTCTTTTATGTGTTCCAAATCATACAGTTTTCGGAATAATAGTTGCAGAAAATAAAGGAGCACAACAATTTTACGTGGAAAACACCTACCTTAAAAGGTGAAAAAACCACGACCTACTTCCCTGTAGGATTTTCCCAAAATCTTCACTAAATCAATGAGACAAACAACATTTACAAAATAAGCTCTTTTGTAAACCTAAGGACTAACTCTAATCCCTTTGTGGCAAACTAGCCTTTAGCTATTTGCGACAACCTTTAAGTTAACTCTAACTTGAATACTCAGTACCTATTACAATTGCTTCTAGATAAAGCTGAAAGATACATTTTGTAATCACCTACTACAAATAAACTAGACTAAAAGACAACAAATGGAACTGGTTCTTCTAGCTGGTTCAAGTAGCTCCAGATTTGCACTCTCCAATTTGTCTCGAACTGCTTGCAAAATTTCTTCACGAAATTTGCTCTCAATTCTTGATAAATTTCTGTTTTGTTCGCCCCTTTACAATAAGAACATTCTGCAATATAAGGAGTTAGAAGATAAGGAATTAACTAGAATCCTAATGCAACTCTTCCTTGGTGGAAGAGTTCTAGTCAAACTCAACTCCTCAAATCCTTCCTTATCTTAGATTCTGTTCGTATTGAGTAAGGAGTCCTTCTCCTTATCATTTTGCAATCTTTTCAATCAGGAGATATCTCTTATTTCCCAGATTTCGCTTATCTCCCGCATGTGCACATCACGTGACTTTACTCTACATGTGTCTATGTCTCTAGTGATGGACCTGTAACATCTCGGAGTACCTTTGTCAATCTTCAAAACTATTCTCTTTCTTGGGCCAACAAAAACTGATTTATGATTTCTCTGTCTCTCCGCTGTTATTGATCTTTGTTTTGGTGAGGAAGAGTGTAAAGCAAGAAGGGTGATGCCATGCAATGTTTGTGAGTGAGTGTTATTGCACGAAGGGTGATGTTGTGCCATGTGTTATGATTGTAAAAGCACGAAGGGTGATGCCGTGCCATGTCTTGTGAGTGATAATGCACAAAGGTTATATTATGAGAGACTTAAAGCACGATGGGTGATGTCGTACCGTTCTATTATTCATATGGTGAGATTGGGAGTAAAAGCGCAAAGGGTGATGCCGTGAAATTTTCTTTACTGTTTTACTTGTTTATTTCGTTTGAGGTATATTGATTGATTATGTCTTATCCCTGTTTCTTATTCTTTATATTGTAAACCCCTTAGCATGTCCCTTCCCTATTATTTCCTGCTCTATTTCTTTTATTACTATTTTTGCCACTTGTATGATTATACTGCAAAGGTTATATGTGGGTGTCTTGTCCTAGCCTCGTCACTACTTCACCGAGGTTAGGCTTGACACTTACCAGTACATGAGGTCGGTTGTACTGATGCTGCACTCTGCACTTTCTGTGCAGATCCAGGTGTCGGTCTGAGGTGATTCCAAGTTTTGCTGTTGACTTCTTTACCCCGAGACCCAAGGTAAATGTGCCGACGTTCGT
Source organism: Nicotiana paniculata (assembly GCA_005239505.1). Lineage (NCBI taxonomy): Eukaryota > Viridiplantae > Streptophyta > Magnoliopsida > Solanales > Solanaceae > Nicotiana > Nicotiana paniculata. The sequence continues at coordinate 12,415 of MDKI01126982.1, forward strand.
AGATTCCTGGAGTCCCCTCATATCTTATCATTTTACTGTTTTTCCTTTGGTTCGTAAACAGTTGTATACTTTTCCTTCAGCCAAATACTTGTAGATGAATCATAGTAGTCTGTGAGTCGTGACTCCAGATCATGGGTAGAGATATATATAATAGTTAGGCGCCATCACGACCCCGAAGGTGGGAATTCGGGTCGTGACAGGCCCTCAGGACTCCGTCGAAACATACCTACACATTCCATAACATAACGCGGACCTTCTCGAGACCTCAAATCACATCAAACAACGTCAAAACTACGAAGCACACCTCAAAACGTACCAAATGAACTTATGAACTTTCATACAACTCGTGCCGAATCTTATCAAATAAATCTGGAATGACGTCAAATTTTGCATGCAAGTTCCAAATAACACAACGGAGCTATCCCGGGATCAAAATCTAAACCCGATATCAACAAAGTCAACTTTCGGTCAACATTATAAACATTCCAAACCTTCAAATTTCTAACTCTTGCCAAATAGTGCCGAAACCTTCTAGAAATATCCAAATGCAAATCCGGGTATACGCCCAAGTCCAAAATCACCATCCGGACCTAACGGAATAATCACAATTCTGATGCGGGGTCAAACACACAAGAGTTAAACTTGGTTAATGTTTCTAACCTAAATCTTCAACAATAAAATTCATTCTTCCAAACTAATTCCAAATCATCCAAAAACTTAAATCAACGATATATGTAAGTCGTAATACATCATACAAAGCTACTCATGTCCTCAAACCACTGGACAAAGTACAAATACTCAAAATGACTGATTGAGCCATTACATTAATGAACCAGGAGAATGGATTGTACATTATAGTTGACATATGCTTTAAAGTGTGACAATAAAAGGCAAGACTTTGAATCAAACCAAGTTTCTCAAAAACACTACTAAGTGCTCTTGTGTTTCTAAATATCACAAGATCCTTGTTTGATCCGGTACTTCCTAAGGGACGACGAAAGATTACTTCTTACTTATCTGTAGCAAGAGACAATAATACTTTTTTTCTCTTAATTAGGGTGAGACTTTAATCAATTTAAAGAACAATATAGCATCACGAATAATCCAATTACCTTTAAGAGAGGAATCTCTATTGGTCGCAGCTCTGGATGATGAGCACTTGGTCTTCTTACGAGTCTGGAACCCAATTATTAGATTTTTGGACAAGTGTGACGTTAATAGGTGTAAAAAAAAAGAGTGACCAAAATATGTATAACAGGGTAATAAACCGCGCTATACGTTAACGTTGTTAGCCGTTAACGTATAGCGCGGTTTATTACCGTGTTATACCTATTTTGGTCGTGAGCGGTTTATTATTGCGTTATACATGTATAGCGCATGTAATAACCGCGCTATGCTGACACCACCTGATGGAAAGGAATAGCGCATGAAATAACCGCGCTATACCTGTATAGCGCATAATAACCGCGATATACGTAAAACAATTCAAGCCATTTCCTTATATAAAGGGGTTAGGATTTTAAGAAAATCCATTCAAAAAATATTCTACTTCCCGTTCAAACTTTGCTTCTTGTTAAATTCTCAAGCATTTTTTCATAATGTCTGAAGAGCGAAGAATAAGAGTTTCATTATATAGGGGGGTGAGGTTGTGATGAGAATAATTCTATGAGGTACAGTTTATCTCCACAGTGTCATGTTAAACTGCCACTTACAATGGAGTATGATACATTGGTATCATTAAGGAAACGTTCGGTGAAACTTAAAGTAACCGGCAGATATCCATATTCTGTCACTCTGCAAGGGGTTGCTTTTTACTCGGAGTTTAACATCGACGATGATGAAACTTTGAGGGATTTTCTGAGGACTCTTGATGAATACCGGGAATTTCTTGTAATCAAAATGTTGGATATGTACGTCAAGGTCGAAGACATTCCCAATAATGAGTTTGTGCATAGTTAGATAACCCCCAGTCAACGGGTGGTTATTCTGGAGCAAATTTTACCGGACAGGTTCCAGAGAAATTTCTCTCCTACTTTACATAATTCACATGTCGAGTGGTAAACGCCAATTTTCCCTTGTGTTACGATGTATATTTTTGCTGTATTGAATTTTTATTAACGCTCATATATTCCAGAGGGGGTATTAGCCGGATATGAATTTTACAAGTTATGAACCCACACATAGTTTGAATATGCCTAGTTTTGGTGTGTTGGAACATGGTGATCCATCCGGAAGTCATCACGTACATGAAAACGTCCATCATGGAATTTCATGACCTACTACTATATGGAAAGTATTTATTAATTTTAGTAGCTTATTATTTTGTTGGTTGTGCACTGAAAATGAGCAAGTTGAACTACCTGTTCTCACTCAATTTCCCGAAGACAGCGTATTAAATTGGGATCTGGCAGATGCACAGAGTGAGGAAGAGAATAGTGCTTACGACAACAATGCCAAGGAATCCGGAGACGAGACACCCTTCCCTCGTGAGGATGGTGATGATGAGTGTAACGATCCGACCGGTTGTTTTGCGTTATCGAACCTCATTCCCCTAAATGAAACTTCCCATAGCGGCTTATTGTGATTTATGACTTGCGGGACGGGTGGTTCGGGATTCGGAAGCGTTTAGAGTGATATAGGCACACTAAGGCCAATTTTGACTTTGGTCAACATTTTGAGTAAACGACCTCTGAATCGAGTTTTGACGAATCCGGTATATTCGTATGATTATTTAGGACTTGGGCGTATGTTCGGAATGGGTTTTGGATGAACCGGGAGCATTTCGGCGGCAATAACGAAATAAGAGTTTCCTTAGGTTCATATTGCGGTTTGGGATGTGTTTTTGTGTTATCGAGATCCGAACAGAATTTTGAGACCGAGAATAGTTCCGTTATGTCATTTATGACTTGCTTGCAAAATTTGGTGTCATTCCGAGTACTATAGGTCGATTCAGCGCATTGTTAACACATTCAAGAACTTAAAGTTCCTAAGTTTGATTCTAGGGGTTTTGAGGTGTGATTTTGAGTTTAAGTGTTGTTTTGGGTGTTCTGAAGGCTCGAGCGAGTCTGTATTATGATTTGGGACTTGTTGGTATATTTGGATGGGGCCTCAGATGGGCCCAGGTGCCTCTTGGGCATCAAACGAGGTCAAAAACTAGCTGAAGCAGTTGCTGGTGCACCTAATATGGTGTGACCGCAGGTGCGGTTTCCTAGTCGCAGGTGCGAGACCACTCCTGCAATCCTTGCCTCGCAGGTGCGGCTTCAGGTGAGGCTGCCCATTTCTCGCAGGTGCGGATAATATACGCAGGAGCGGAGCCGCAGGTGCGAGCTCCTCTCCGTAGTTGCGAGCCCATGCCCCTATTCTGCAGGTGAGAGACCGCAGGTGCGGTCCTTGAGCCGCAGGTGCGATACCCCTATAGGCAGTGAGTTCGTTAAAACACAGGACGTAATCATTTTCACCCCATTTCTTCCCCCATAGTCGACCTTGAGAGCTTGGAAAGAACCAAACGACCTAGCTACTGAAAGGTAGGTGCTTTCTACTCTAATGTTAGTTTAATACATGAATTCCTAGGTAGATTAACCTCCTATTAGTGAAAAATCAAGGGTTAGAGTAAAAAACTTGGGGCTTTATGAAATTTGGGGAATTATACACTAACTAGCTATGAAATCATACAAAAATCATATATTAATGATTCTTTGGGTATGGGTAAGTGTTTCCTTCAAAAAATTTCGTAATCCGAGCATGTGGACCTGGGGTGTATTTTTGGGATTCTTCAAAGTAGGTTGAAATTACTACTTAATTAGGTAAATTTCATACTTTTGATATAGATTAATTCAAGTATACAATATTTGACTAATTTCGAGTCCTTGGGAGACGAGTTTGGAGTTTCGGGCGCGTTCTTCACCCGGAAAGTAGGTTCGGCACGAGGTGAGTCTCCTTTCTAACCTTGTAAGAGGGAATTTCCCCATAGGTGGTTATAAATAATTGCATGTCCATATTTGTGGGGGCTAAACACGCACGAAGTGACTAGAGTCCGTGTGTAGCTACTATTATGTTATGTTGGATAGTTCTAGGACTCACAAGCATGCTTTTATGTGCCTTACATGTGTCCCTAAATGTATTTTGAGTTGCATGGTATCCTTGAATTGGTATGAGAGTATTAGGAAGTTATATTCAAAAATTATATTGCTTAAGTTTTTGCTTTTATGTATAATCTCTGTTAAATCCCTAAATATCGATAATTTTGTGTATGTATACGGCACCCACGTCGCATGTATGATTCGTGAGCGGGATAGCCCTACTATTATGTCAACCGCGCCGCATGTTCGATTTGCGAGCGGGGTAATAGATGCATCTATGGTTCGAGCCATTCGACCATCGGCAGTGCACATTTATTTTCGCGACGCTTCTGCCGTACGCTTTCGGCATACTATGTTTTATATAATTTACTGGGAGTTTTGTTGTAATTGTATAAACTATTTCATGTGAAAAAGGGATTTGGTACATTATATGCTAGTGAAATTGACATGCAAAGGTAAATACAATTATACTTGATATTTTATGTCTTTGTGATTACTACGACTGTTATACCCGCCTAGCCCTTATTAAATTATGTTATTTAAAATTTGACCCTAGTAAGTATCAAGTCTACCTCTCGTCACTACTTCTTCGAGATTAGGCGAGATACTCACTGGTACATATTTGTTTATGTACTCATGCTATGCTTCTGTACTTAATTGCACAGGCTCTGAGGCCGGTGCATCTGGGTATTCATCAGAGCTCGTCCTTGACGTATATTTGGCGTGGACTTATCGGTGAGCTGATTTCCTTGACGCTTTCCTCTGGCAGCACCTTGGGGTTCCTCTTTCCTCTTGCTATGTCTGTTTATATTTCATCAGACAGTAGGGAAGACTTGTATTTTTTTTTGGATACTCTTTTCTATTAGATACCCGTAGACCTGTGACGCCAGTTCCTGGCATGCCCATGTAGTGGATATTCTATTATTTTAGGTTGTAGTTATTGGTGGTGATTACTATATTTATTACTCACTTTTGGTTGTATAAGTCACTTGTTTACTTCGAAATTTGTAATCTAAAAGAAAAAGCTCTCAAGTACAGGAAATTATTTTATAAATTAAAAATGGATCACTAGTAAATTAAGGTTGGCTTGCCTGACATCGGAGTTAGGCGCCATCGCGGCCTAAATTGGGATTTGGGTCGTGACAAAATGGTATTAGAGCTCTAGGTTCACGTAGGTCTCACAATTCACGTGGAAACCCATTAGAGTCTTGCGGATCGGTACAGAGACGTTTGTACTTATCTTCAGGAGGCTATAGGGTGTTAGGAAGTCTCTCCTTGTTCATATTCTATCGTGCAGTTGGTAGTATAATGAATCTCACTCTTCTATTCTCTCACAGATGGTGAGGACGCGCGCATCTGATGTTCCAGACACGGGAGGGGCCACCAACCACATTATCCGAGGCCGTGGCAGAGGCCGAGGGAGGGCACCGGCTCGAGGTAGGGGACGAGGGCGTCCCGGGGCTGTTCCAGTGGCACACCCACCAGATCCGATAGAGGATCCTATCACATAGGAGCAGGGCGAGGTGCCTGTTGATACCCAATTTTCCTCAAAATTATTTTCAAATTTGCATATATACCTTCAAAATCAGTTTTATAATGATTGGCATTTTTCGATGAATTTTTCGTATTTTTATCAATTTTTTCCCATTTATTTGATATTTTTATTCAATAATTATTCACAAATCATATTATAAGTAATTTCAAAATATTTTCCAACTCAACATCTTGTTTTAATCCTATTTTACCCCATTAGGATTTGATTATTTCCCAAATTAGCCAATATTGGCATTATTTAGCTAATTTTAACAATTTTTGCAATAATAGCACAAGTGTACACTTATATCGTTTTAAAATCTATAACTGATCATTTTTATATTTTTATACTAGTTAATCATATCAATTTCATTTATTTGGTCTTAATTCCATTTCACACAATTATTAGTTATTTTAATTAATTAATTATCCTATTTAATTGGGTATTTAGCATTTAGCCTATTTTAACACATGATCATAACCAACCTAACTACCCAGCCCAAATCCTAAAACTCTACCCGGCCAAACCCCTCAAATTATCTGAGTCGTTGATCAAAATAGATCAATGGCCCAGAATTTAATTTCCTAAATTAACTCAACTAACCCCTCTCCCCGGTCTCATTCCTTCGAGACTCTTCATCTCTCTACTCATATCTCTCTCTCTAGTCTCTTCGAGAGACTTCTGTCTCTTCATGTTTCGATGAACTCTCCGTCTTCTCCGTCCATCCCCTTGCCGGAGACCTTGAAGCCCTCATCCCCTTGCCTCCCGTGGCTCTCCTGTGACCGGTAATGGCACCCCTAAGGCCATCGAAGGGCAAGCACTCGTATGCTCACACCCCTAGTGTCCCCTGTGCACTTCAAGCCTTCAAAAGCTTGACTTCGAGAAAGGTTACGAGCTCTGAGTCCCGAGTTAATGTTGCTCGAGGTTCTTTTTATCTTCTCTGAGGTTTTCTGGAAAATCCTAATATGCGAAACTTCTTATTTTTTTAGATTTACACTAGATTCAGTCTTATTACTAGTATTATTGCACTTTTCTCAAAGGTTTTCCATTTTTAAACAAGTTTTCACTTAGGGTTTCTGAAAATTTTCTTTAAACAATTTCTCAAAGTTCAAGTGATTTTTCTCACGTGCTTAAACGTTTATCAGTTTTAATCATGATTTATTATGTTAAAACTTTAGTTTTAGCACTATATTCTAACCCTGAGTATGTATGTACTGATTTGTTCCTCCGAGTTGTATGTATGTCTGTTTCCCATGAGTAATCCCTGATTATTTGTGATTATTACTTTGCTATGTTGTTAGTCTTTGATTCCATTGCTTCTTTCCTAATGTGTGTTTATCCCGTTCAAACCATTGCTTATTTTGACATTTTTGAATCATTGAATGACTATGAGTAATACCATGGTGATTCCCAATATTTCCTTAAATACGTAAGGCTTTTCCTGAATTGGTACTAATTTAGGATCCCTAATCTCTTGTAATTGATACCCCTTTACTGATTTCCAACTTCTGAATTATTTCCTGCCTTATTATGTGGTCGATTACAATGTTTATTGATTCTTGACATTGTTTCCTTAATTAAAACTTCTGAACCTAGTCCCAATTACTTACTCTGTGCTTGCGATGTTCAAATTGTCTCCTTGATTGTTGTACTCCTGCCATGTGCATTCTTTCCTTATTTTGCTGCCTCATCTCTGTCGTTTGAAATGACTCCCTTAATTAAAGGAAGACTTCTGATCTTTAATTTACTGATTCTGAGTTGATATAATTACTGAACTAAATTGATTCCTTCCTTATTGAGCATGTTCTGATTCTTTTTGACTTATATATTATTGATTGTTACCGTTTGAATTAAGTCCCTTAACCTAAGGCAGTACTTGCCTTAATTTCCTGATTAATTGATTTGGAGCTCCTTAATTAACTATGATGCTGTGATTTCTTTATTCTACTACTTGCTTTTCAACTATATATACTTCTGCTCTTTCATTGAACAAGACGAACAAAACACTGTTCTAAGCTTTCTCTTACACACACTGACTTGTGTTAGAACTCTCTCTTTCTTACAAAAGTTCTCTGCTCTACTACTCTTCCTTGCTCTTGGTTACGGTTAGCCGGCTATAAGCCAAGGCTAACCATTATGCTCTTGTCTCTCTCTCACTCTACTTGCTTTCCTCTTCATTGGTATGCCTTGTTTTAAATTTTAAGCTTCATCAACAACATGATTCTCTACTTGTTTCAGTTCTTATTGTTCTTAGTATGTTTTTACTTTTGGTTCTTCTGTGAAACTTGCAACTAGAATACATCCTCATCATGCTATTATCTCTCTTGTCCTGTGTGTTTTGGGCATATCTATTAGCTGTTTTCATGATTGTGTTGTACCCCCAATCCTTTGACCCTCTCTATGTGACTCTTTATGTCTGGTTAGTGGCTATGTCAGGGCAAACAATCTCTGAACATGTCGAAACCATTCCAATACCCATACTGGGCTGTTTATAGTTATATGTTTTACATGTTCCCACTCCCACTGCTCCTTGCTTGTAGTAGTTGAACCTGTATGATTCTGTGTGTGCATTTTTTAAGGTTATTCTATACTGTTACCTATCACTCAGTTTTCCAAATACTTTTTTGTCAAACAAACTCTCTGGTTTATGAAATGTTTCAAATAAATCTCTTTCAAAACTCTGTCTTTTCTTTTCAACATCACTTCCGGCACTTCACATTACTCCTAGAGATCTAGGTTCTACCTCCTCAGTGTAAGCCTTGCTTAGGGAACCCATGAGTTCCCTCTGAACTTTGATGCAATGAGGCTGGTAATTCCACACTGCACTTGTTCAATTTTGGCAACTATATCTGGGTGCTGGTATTGGCCAGGGAACCCACGAGGGCCCTAGGGAGCTTTGCCGCACCCAGACCAGGTAAGGCTGTGAAACTCGAAGGGATTGAGGTTGGGAGATATGGTCCTAATCGAAGGCTCTATATAGAAGTAGCTTCTTATTTTCCTTTCAGTTCTGTAATTCCTTTATTTGGCCTGTAATAACCTGTAAATGAATGCTGGGGCAGGATAGTGAATACGGGAGGGGACTATGCATGTTTAATATAGTTATGGGTAGAAATCATAATCATAGAATTTACTTTACCTATGTGTGCAATAGTATCATGCTTAGGACATGCATACCATGCATTAGAAACCATGTTTAGGTTATTTACTTCAGCATCTCTACTATACTCTTATTTACTTTAGAAATCCTGTTCATAGTTAATAACTATAATAAAATATGTCGTAATGATACTGCTTCTGCCTTTGCATCTAGAAATCATGTTTCAGTACTCGTAATCAATGTGTGCATAATCAATATATATACGGACGCCTAGGCATACCTTAGGACAAATACTCATTGAAACTAAAATCGACTGCTTTATTTCTTGCCTGTATTAAAAACGATCTTTTAAAATTAATCAGTCTCTTCTGAACCTTGCTGTTTGTCACTACTTTTACTCCTGCAACTGATATTTTCAAAATGATTCTCCTTTCCTGAAGTTCATGCAAATCATTCTGTTTTTCCTAAACCCTTGCTCTATTTTTAAATTACTGGTTCTTGAAATTGTGTACTCACTCTCCTTTTACTAAAACTCCTATAGACTACTGATTCTTGTTCTATTTTGAACTACTGGACTTCAAAGTCAATCACTCCTTTTCGAAATCACTCTGTTTTATTTAAAGGGTCCTGCGTCACTGCCAATCACTAGCTTTTCTGGAATTATTCACTTGTTTTATTGAGAAATTATCTAAGTTGCTGTGCATTTTAAATTCCTGCTCCTGCCTTTGATATACTGGATCTCCAGATCCACCACTCTTTCCTGAAAAGTACTCCGTTTTAAGTGAATTTCCTGTTTTATTACTAAGTTTTAAAAATCATTTTCCTTTGTTAAACTTTTGAAACCTACTGTTTTCTGACTTAAAACTCCTGTTTTAAATACTGCTTTAAATCCTGCCTTTTGAGACCTTGGTTGTGTTTGAGACGTGCTATTTATGTGTTTACTTGTGGAGGGATCTGTGAGCCTTTTATCTGCCCTTACGTGTTCCTCATATTTTTAGTCCTAATTGTTTTATATGTCTCTTAGGATTTTGTCCTTTTAAACCTAGGGAGTTCAGCTTAGTACTCACCTTGTAGGATTTGTAGTCCTAAACACCCTCCAGGACTTATAGAATGGGACGGGTAATAGCACGCAATAAGCCTTCATGACCAGCACACGCTTCTTTAAATAATCTTTACAGGGTGGGAACGATAGAATATGGATATGATGACCGGTGCGCTAATACCACGTGTAGCCCCTCTTCGAGGAGTGATTACCGGGTATTGCATCGATGTGATCCGTAATATTTAAAATCTAGGACAATTCTTTTCAAATGTTTTTACTCTAATGTTTTCCTAAAACCTTTAAAGATTTTCATACTTGTTTGAAATCCCCTCTTATATGAACCTTACTTGCTATTTGTTTACTGTCCAAATTCACAAAACTTCTTGGCTGGGACCCACAATTGTGGATCTTGAGGGGTGCCTAACACTTTTCCCTTAGGATAACTCCAAGCCCTTATCCAATCTTTGGTGATGCAAACTAGTTCATGAGTTATCTACTCTAGGTGCCCTAACGCACCACAAAATTGTTAGGTGGCGACTCTTCCTCAAACCTCTTCCTTTAAGGAGTTTTACAGAATGTCATGAATCCGATCTCTCCGCACCTGACCGCTGTGAGAAAAAAGGGGGGCGCGACAGCATGACGACTCTGCTGGGGATATTCCCTAGGCTTACACCATTACAGGTTCTCTTGTGAATTTGGACCTATCAATTTCTGCTTAAATGTTTTTGCCCTTTCCTATTCCTATTATATGTTGTTAACTGTTTAATTTTGCAAGTATTTATTTCGCCTGAACATAACTAATGTCTCTTCATGTTTTCTTTGTAACTGCTTTCAATCATAACTGCCGTATTTCCTTTCTTTACCAATTTCCAATGTGAAAATACATGCCTACTTGTTTAAATGTTATTTATTGCATATCATGCTCCGCATTCATATTCCACTCGTGCCAAAAAAATCCTATAGAAACGGTTATAATGAGTGGTTGCGCTATTTAAATATTACTACCCCTAAATTCAGAAAGGCGTATTTGCGATAAAACTAGTCGATCAGCGGTGCAGTCGATAGTTCCGTGCCTTCCCCCTTGAGTTGTCCGCTCAAGGGTACCGGTATAAAACCCCATAGAAACCTTACTCTATTATATGTTGCATGCATCATGGTCAAACCTAGTCAGGCTAACGTGTTATCCGTACAACAGCCTTTAAGATAGCCTTGTCCAAAGTCCATTGGGTTTCCCTAGAACCCAAACGGACGCCTTCACATTTTGTGCATTTATTTGGAGAATTAAATGCTCATGCTAATTATTGATGTTAAATAGTCGAGTCTGGTGGGGGTAAGGGCCTAACCTGTGTGTTTTGCAGAAATGAGGCACGAGGTCCCCAGATTCGGCAATGTCACCAATATCCACCCCAAACTACTAAACTGGTGGGAGGATCTTCACTCCAGTGACAAAACAGTCGTCAGAAAACACTTGGGCAAACTGCCCTCTCTCTTGGACATTCAGCCTAACAACATGATGATAGAAGCTGTTACCCTATTCTGGGACTGTGATCGGTCGGTCTTTCTCTTTGGAAACAATGAGATGACACCATTGCTAGAGGAAATGGGAGGGTTAGTCGGTTTAGCTTGGGAGTATCTAGGGTTATTGATGCCTGAAAATCATAAAGGCCGAGGTTTTCTCAAGATGATGGGGCTAAAGAAAAATCCAGAATTGGTCTGCTTGGAAGACTCGTACATCCCCTTTGACTATCTGTACGAGAGGTTTGGTCGTAGCCAGTCTTACCGCACTTATCAGGAAGAGTTCGCCCTTACTTCTCTGGGGCACATTCACCTCCGGGTATTTGTCTTTATAGTATGCTTCTTGGGTCTGATGGTGTTCCCGACAAAGAAAGAAAGAATCCACACCAGGTTGGCTATGGTTACCAAGACTCTGATGGAAGGGGTTGACAAGCAGGACTTCAGTATTGTGCCAATGATATGATATGTACCGAACCTTGGAAAAGTGTCAACGAGGGGCAAAACATTTCGAGGATTGCAATCTGTTACTCCAACTGTGGCTCACTGAGCATTTGCAAAATGGTGACTACTGTCAGGACATCCATAGGAGAGTTTGGGATGATCATATTGCTTTCCATCATCCAAAGCGTATGAACTACATCCCCGACATGTTTGCTCAGCCAGAAAACGTCAATGGATGGGCCGAGTTGCTAGGGAACTTGACCGAGAATCAGATTCTGTGGATGTTTGAGTGGTTCCCATTCGATGAGTTCATCATCCGAACTTGAGACACCCCATTTCTGTTATTGATTGGTCTAAGGGGGACGTATTCTTACGTCTCAATCCGAGTCATGAGGCAAGCAAGGAGAAAGCAACTGGTACCAAGGGTCGAGAAGATGAGTCATCTCAGGGCAGATTTCCAAAACGATGGCACCCCTCATAAGTGCCAAGCTCAGCATTTGTGGAACTGCAAGATCCGGTTAGAAAAGGACACTATTGAACCCAACAGGAATCATTCCGGTTACTCTCCTTATTATCTAGGATGATTGGAAGATAAATGGGATGGAAGTATCGAGCCAGGGTTTGCTCAAGGCCACAGGGTCATAGATGAGAGGACCGAGGCAACGACTAGACTCAACCAGTTGCGCAAGAGGCTCCGTGATTGTGAAGAATATCATCACAAAATACACGAGGCCAACAAGAAGCTGATAGAGGAATGGAAAGACATGGCCATCACCTCCACCCAGAGGCTAGCACACTTGGAGCGAGGCATAGTCGACTTAGAGGAGAAGTTCATTAGGAGGATCGAGACCTGCCAGAAGACCGAGGGAGCTGAAGGAGGAATTCTAGCTAGGACCTACTTGCTGTTGGGACTCTGCGAGATGGGGAAGATGATCAAGGCGAGTAGAGAAGCCGAGTCTGGGGAAGGTCCTTCTGGGACCAAGTAGTTAGGATTGTCTTTACTTTGCCTTCTGATGTAATAAGGCCCCTGACCATTAGTGACATTTTATATTTTTCGCATTCTTAGAGTCGTATTGGATTTCTCTATTTTATTATCAATAAAATGAGGCATTTAACATCTTAAATTCTCCAAATCAATTTGTCGCTAGGCCTACCTCGGGCACAAAGAGGTCCCAAACTTAGGACACGCTTTACATTTCCGCCTTATGTGTTTAAATACTGCAATATTTCTTTTATGATCCTCACTAACTTCATTACTTTTTTGTTTTTTTTGTTTTATTTATCTATTATTCCCCTCCCCAAAGGTTGGTTCGTGCATTCTGGCATCATCCGCCTACCACACAAGATCAGAGGGCTCTCCTCCTACTCCTCCTTCTAGTCCTCCCAAAGGAAAAAGCAAGGGTAAAAGTAAGATGGCAGAGGCAAGCGACGTCAGAAAAGACAACAGGGATTAACATGTTGAGATCGCTGATGGTCGGGGTATTCAGGTTCTGCAAGAGGGTATGTCTCCATTGGAGAAGAAGTTGCTGAAGTTCCAAGAGGAACTTGACCAACTCAAGAATTTGGCTCACCTATCACTTTCCCTCAATGTCCCCGATGTCCACTTCCCAAATGCTCCAAACCCTACTTTACCACAAAACACCCCTAAACAACTGAATCACCCTAAAGACCAAGTCCTGCCAACACAATGCAATGCCTGTCACCATAACACGCCACCTATCTAGGAACAGACAAAAGACTACTTCCAGGCTTACAATAATCCCATTTATGTGGAAACTGTGGCTCATTCCACACCTCATACTCCTGAGTCTGATGAGAAGGATAGGCTCATCAGGAATTTGGCCGAGGAAATCAAGAAGTTGACCAATCGAGTTCAGGGCGTCGAAGGAGTTAAAGGGATTGAGGGGCTGAACTATGAAGATCTTTGCATACAACCTGATGTCGAACTGCCTGAGGGGTACAAACCTCCTAAGTTCGAGATGTTCGACGGTACTAGTGATCCAAGAGTCCATTTGAGAACTTACTGCGACAAATTGGTTAGCGTGGGAAAAGATGAAAGAATCTGCATGAAACTCTTCATGAGGAGTTTGAATGGAGATGCAATGTCTTGGTACATCGTCCAGGATCCAAAGAAATGGACTAATTGGGTAAGCATGGCAATATAATTCATGGATTGATTCAGGTTCAAAACAGAGAATGCTTTGGATGTATTCTACATCCAGAATTTAATGAAGAAGCCAACAGAGACCTTTCGCGAGTATGCTACTCGTTGGAGGTCAGAAGCTGCCAAGGTTAGGCCAGCCTTAGAAGAGGAACAAATGAAGAAGTTCTTTGTAAGAGCTCAGGATCCTCAATATTACGAACGAATGATTATGGTCGAAGGTCACAAGTTCTCTGACATCATCAAATTGGGAGAACGAATCCAAGAAGGCATCAAAAGCGGTATGATTACCAACTTTGAAGCTTTACAGGCTACTAATAAAGCTCTACAGTCTGGTGGTGTGTCCATAAATAAGGATGTGGGAGCCGTGATGGTTCCACAACAAGCCAAATCCCCGCCCAAACACCAAGTATATCCAACACCCTCATTCACATACCAACCAGCTCCAAGTTACCAAGCACCCTCACCCGCATATCAAGATCCACCACCCACATATCAGCCTACCTCGCCCAGATACTCCCAACGAGCCCCCATTTACAACCCCTACAATTCCCAACCTTCTCACTACCAGTCACCACCTACTCGCCAAAACTTCCCAAGACCTCGCCCTAACTTCGACCATCGCCCTCCAAAATAGTATACTGCCATATCCGAGCCCATTGATCAACTAAATGAAAGACTCAAAGTCGCCGGTTACGTCACACCCATTCTTGCTGCCACCCCTGAAAACCCTTCTCAGTGGATCAACCCAAACAAATCCTGTGCCTACCACTTCGGCATGAAGGGACACACCATCGAGGAATGCCGTTCCTTGAAATACAAGATACAAACCCTCATAGATAACAAGATCATTGTAGCCAAGGAACCTGCCCCTAATGTTCACAATAATCCGCTGCCAGACCATAAAGCTGGTGTCCATATGATTGAAGTAGATGATGATTGGGATCCTGAGGGATCAATTGGGCTGATTGCATAGGGTGATCCGAAGAAGACCACAATTACTCTCAACCCAATTGTGGTTCAGATGCAACTATCTGGGGATGTTGAGGTAAACATGTCCATTCCACTCGAGTTTGAATCAAGACTGCCCGAAAAGGAAAGGGCCCCAGTGCCGATCAAAGTTGAATTTGTACGGCCACTCGAAGTAGCAGTCCGGTCGCCTATAACATATACTTCGGCGGGAATGGTGGGCAAGGTTCTGGAAGACCACAAGATCACTTTCCATGAATACGAGTTGTCGCCCGAGGGGTTAGGGCATAATAGAGCACTGCATATCACTGTGCAATGTGAGCATCACTTCATTACAAGGATCTTAATTGATTGGGGATCCAGCCTCAACATTTGTCTGCTGATCACACTTAAGAAATTGGGCAAAAGTCTGCATGATATATAAGAAAGAGAGATCAATGTAAAGGCCTTCGATGGTTCGTAGAGGTCCACTATGGGAGAAGTCACCTTGTGCTTACAGATGGGACCAACCTGGTTCGATGTAGACTTCCAGGTGATAGACGTGCCCGCATCCTACAACTTGCTGTTAGGGCAACCTTGGATACACGCCGCTGGGGCTGTGGAATAAACCCTACATCAAAAGTTGAAGTTTGAATGGAATCATTAAGAGGTATTCATTTATGGCGACGGTAGCAAGCATATCTACGGTCGCCAGACTTTTTTGGTCACTGAGGGGAGAAGGAAGCTGGGTGGAGAAATCTACTACAACATTGAACGAGTTAACGCCATTGATAAGGATAAATGGTGGGACCTTAATATCAAGTGCATATTGAATTGGAAAGGTTACGAGCCAAGCAAAAGGCTCGGTAAAAATATCCAGGGAATAACGAGGCCGATGATACTCAAGAAGCATGGTACCTCTTTCGGGCTAGGGTATAAGTACACTTGGAAGGAATTCAACGACTGGTCGCCACCATGGCACAATCCCTTCTACTCATTGGAGTAGCCAATACCTCACTTAGAACAAACTATCCAGCAAGCTGATATCATCTACGGTACGGACGAAGATGAAGTGTTAGCGGCAATGAGGGATTTATTTTTGGATGATGAGGACATGAACTGTTGTGTCATTCTTGAAGGGGGGGGGGGAAGGGCCTTCCATACAGGTCGTGAGCAGAGGATCATATCTCAAGAATTGGTCTGTCAGGACGACCAAAGCCCATCGAGCCTCGGGGTAGCAAGGCTAAGGAAACAAGCATTTATTTACTGCTTATTTGTTTAAATTTTTTTTTCCTTCTCGCATTTTTAATTTCTGCAAAGAAAGAGCCCCTATGTTCAAATGATTATTCAATTTATCAAAGCATTTGCAGTTTCTATATTAATCGTATATTTACTTGCTACTGTTTTCCTCCTCATTACCTTATTTACACATCATTACTATTACTTATCATGATGAACCGACGACTGTGACATGCAACGAGTTAACACAACAAACGGATTCCGATTCAGATGAGGATGATATACCTGAGGATATTGTGAAAGAGGTCGAGAACTTTGAGAATAGACCTAAGTCTAACTTGGACGAGACTGAGGTTGTCACCTTTGTAAACACAGAGAACGTCAAAGAAACACACATCATCGTTCATATGTCGCCATTAGAAAATGAGGAATACACCGAGATTTTAAGAGAATATGAGGACATATTCGCCTGGTCGTATGATGACATGACTGGCCTCAGTACATATATTGTGGCCCACAAGTTGCCAACCGATCCGACATGCCCACCAGTGAAGCAAAAGCTCAGGAAGTTCAAACCAGACATGAGATTGAAAATCAAAGAAGAGGTCACCAAGCAGATCAACGCCAGGGTTCTCCGGGTGGTTGAATACCTGACATGGTTAGCCAACATCGTGCTTGTGCCATAGAAAGATGGGAAGGTTAGAGTCTGTGTCGACTACCGGGATCTCAACCGGGCCAGTCCAAATGATGAATTTCCTTTTCCAAATATACACATCCTAATTGACAACTGCGCCAAGCATGAGCTGCAATCCTTTGTAGATTGTTTCACTGGCTACCACCAGATTTGGATGGACGAGGAAGATGCTGAGAAAACAACTTTCGTTACTCCATGGGGAGTGTATTGTTACAAGATGATGCCATTCGGTATGAAGAATGAAAGGGCAACCTACATGAGGGCCATGACTACTATATTCCACGATATGATTCACAAGGAGATCGAGGTATATGTGGACAACATCATCATCAAATCAAGGAAAGCTACTGACCATATGGAAGATCTGAGGAAGTTCTTCAACAGGTTAAGGAAGTACAATTTGAAACTTAACCCTGCAAAGTGTGCATTCGAGGTTCCTGCTGGCAAGTTACTAGGGTTCATTGTCAGTCGCCGAGGAATAGAACTGCATCCATCAAAGGTCAAAGCCATCCAAGAATTGCCGCCGCCAAAGAACAAGAAGGATGTTATAAGTTTCTTGGGGAGGCTCAATTACATCAGTCGGTTCATAGCCCAGTCTACCGTCATTTGTGAACCAATTTTCAAGATGTTGAAAAAGGATGCTGCAACCAAATGGACCGATGATTGTCAAAAGGCCTTCGATAGAATCAAAGAGTACCTCTCAACACCACCAGTCCTGGTACCACCCGAGCCAGGTAGACCTCTGTTACTTTACCTTGATGTGTTAGATGGAGCTTTTGGTTGCATTCTTGGGCAACATGACGAAACATGAAGGAAAGAGCAAGCCATTTACTATCTTAGCAAGAAATTCACTCCATATGAAGCCCGATACTCTTTATTGGAACGCACTTGCTGTGCTCTGACTTGTGTCGCACAAAAGTTGAGGCACTATTTCTGTGCATATACGACATACCTCATATCAAGGATGGATCCGTTGAAATATATCTTTCAGAAGCCTATTCCCACTGGCAAACTGGCCAAATGGAAAATCATGTTAAGTGAGTTCGACATTATTTATGTGACTCAGAAGGCGGTCAAGGGACAAGCATTAGCAGATCATCTCACTGAAAATCCTGTGGACGGGAAATACGAACCATTAAAAATGTATTTTCCCGATGAAGAAGTGTCATTCGTAGGAGAGGACATTGCAGAACCCTATGATGGATGGAGGATGTTCCTTGATGGGGCCGCAAACTTCAAAGGCGTAGGTATTGGGGCTATCTTAATATCCAAAACCGATCAGCACTATCTAGTATCCGCCAAACTCAGGTTCCCCTACACCAACAACATGGCTGAATATGAGGCCTGCATCTTGGGGCTCAACTCGGCCATCAACATGAATGTTCAGGAGTTATTAGTTATCGGTGATTCAAACCGATTGATACACAAGGTACAAAGAGACCGGGCAACCAAAAATTCCAAGATACTGCCATATCTACATTGCGTATAGGAGTTGAGAAAGAGGTTCACAAAGATAGAGTCCCGGTACGTCCCTAGAATCAAGAATGAGTTCGCCGATGTGTTGGCTAACTTATCATCTATGATCCAGCATCCAGACAAGAATTTCATCGATCCCATACTAGTGAGGATCCACAATCAGCTGGCCTACTGCGCCCATGTTGAAGAAGAAGCATACGAAAAGCCTTGGTTTCATGATATCAAAGAGTACTTGGCAAATGGAGAATATCCAGAACTTGCAAACGCTACTCAGAAACGCAAACTTCGAAGGTTGTCAAACAATTTCTTTCACAGTGGAGGAATCCTATATAGGAGGACTCCTGATTTGGGTTTACTAAGGTGTGTAGAAGCAAAAGAAGCAACAAAACTATTGGAGGAGATATATGCTGGTACATGCGGTCCTCATATGAACGGGTTTGTTCTAGCAAAGAAGATACTTCTGGTCGGTTATTTCTGGATGACCATGGAAACGGTTTGCATCCAGTATGTCTGGAAGTACCACCGTTGTCAGATACACGAGGATATGATAAAGGTACCTCCGAGTGAGCTTAATGCAACAAGTTCACCATGGCCGTTCGCCACCTGGGGCATGGATGGTATTGGACCAATCGAGCATGCTGCCTCCAACGGACACAGTTTTATTCTGGTTGCGAGTGATTACTTTACCAAATGGGTCGAAGAAGCCTCTTACAAAGCAGTTACTAAGAAATTCGTGGTCGACTTTGTCCGCGACCGCATAATTTGTCAATTCGGAGTTCCAGAGTCAATCGTTACCGAAAATGGTTCCAACCTCAACAGTGACCTGATGAGAGCCATGTGTGAAACCTTCAAGGTCAAACACAAGAATTCCACAGTATACATACCTCAGATGAATGGAGCCGTTGAGGCTGCCAACAAGAATATCAAGAAGATATTGAGAAAAATGATAGAGAAGCACAAGCAATGGCATGAGAAGCTGTCATTCGCCTTACTGGGATACCGCACCACAGTCCGCACATCAACTGGGGCAACTCCTTACATGTTGGTTTATGGTATAGAAGTCGTTATTCCTGCCGAGGACTAAATTCCGTCCCTGAGAATCATATAAGAAGCCGAACTCAGTGATGCTGAATGGGTACGAAGCCGTTATGAGCAATTAGCCTCATAGACGGAAAAAGAATGAATGTAGTTTGTCACGGTCAATTATATTAGAACAGAATGACCAGAGCCTTCAACAAGAAAGTCAAGCTGAGATGATTCACACCGGTGGAGTTGGTGTTAAAGAAGATCTTTCCTTACTAAGACAAAGCAAAATGGAAATTCTCTCCCAATTGGCAAGGCCCGTACATGGTTCGCCGAGTGTTGACAGGAGGAGCACTCATACTTGAAGAAATGGATGGAGAAATCTGGCCAAAGCCAATCAACTCAGATGCAGTCAAGCGCTACTATCTGTAAATTTCATGCTTTTATAAAATATTGTAAATTGAACTACGCCTGACTTGATTCCTATTTAAGAGGGGATATGTAGGCAGGCCTATGGATTCGGTCATGTTTTAATAAAATTTCATTTCCCCCACGAATGGAAACATGGGCAGAATTTTGAGGAGGGACCGCAAAATTCCGAAGCAAATGCAGCCAAGCACCGCACAAGCAACAGCCAGAAACATCCACCCATCAAGCTGGGGCAGAATTTTGAGGAGGACCCTCAAAATTCCATAGCAAGAGAGGTTGCAATGCCTTGAACCACGTCGTGGTCATCACAAACAACGATTATTCACCACAATCGTATAACCACAGTTTATCATCAGCTAAGAACTCTTGCTGTCGTTTATTTTCCTGTAATGCATAAGGCTACCATTCTGCCTTCCGAAGTTCTACGCTATCTCCCTTGCATTTTATTTCCTGCATTGCATAAGGCTACCATTCTGCCTTCCGAGGTTCTACGCTACCTCCCCTGCATTTTATTTCCTGCACTGCATAAGGCTACCATTCTGCCTTCCGAGATTCTCCGCTACCTCCCCTGCATTTTATTTCCTGCATTGCATAAGGCTACCATTATGCCTTCTGAGGTTCCACGCTACCTTCCCTGCATTTTATTTCCTGCATTGCATAAGGCTACCATTCTGCCTTCCGAGGTTCGACGCTACCTCCCCTGCACTTTATTTCCCGCATTACATAAGGCTACCATTCTGCCTTCTGAGGTTCCACGCTACCTCCCCGGAAGTTTTATTTCTTGCATTGCATAAGGCTACCATTCTTCCTTCCGAGGTTCTACGCTACCTCCCCTGCATTTTATTTCCTGCATAAAACTCCTATCTACCTCTTCAAAGCAACCAACTTTCATGACGTTACTTATTTATGCTTCTCTCGGGCTAAGCTCTACCCCTCTTTTCTTTCGCAAATCGCAAGACTAAACTTTTTTTTTTGTTAGCATGATACCACTACATTCTTCATGTGCTGAAATATCGCCAACTTGTCCAAAGGCATTATCGTTCGGAGGCACCATCTTCATGGCCCGAGAACATCATTTCATGGCATGAGGATCTCTTTTATTCAACTTGCATGTCATTATTCAAAGGTACCATAGTTTGGAGGCACCATCCTCATGGCCCGAGAACGTCATTTCATAGCCTGCGAATCCCGCACCAAGCGATTTATGCACGATATATGCTTGTTATTCATTTGCAGGTAATCCGGCCAGGACAGCCAACCAGGCAGGAGCGGACCGCTCCAGTTCTCCAATACTACCCCGTAAGACCTTCCTATTTTACCTTACCTCGCACCTTGCATCCGTTATTGTGAAGCATCACCGTATATTTCGCCGATGATTCCGGAACTACATACGACCTGATTCCTATAAAACCAGGGATATGTAGGCAGCTCAGAAGCCAGAGTGCGGCCTAATTCTATCCCACAGTTTCATTTCGGTCGAAATTGGCCTTCATATCTTTACCCGACAACTCTTTCATCCTTCCCGGGTAAAGAGGGGCAGTTGTTGATACCCAATTTTTTCTCAAAATTATTTTCAAATTTTCAAATATACCTTCATAATCACTTTTATAATGATTGGCATTTTCCATGAATTTTTCATATTTTTATCAATTGTTTCCCATTTATTTTTGATATTTTTATTCAATAATTATTCACAAATCATATTATAAGTAATTTCAAAATATTTTCCAACTCAACATCTTGTTTTAATCCTATTTTACCCCATTAGGATTTGATTATTTCCCAAATTAGCAACTATTGGCATTATTTAGCTAATTTTAACAATTTTTGCAATAATAGCAGTAGTGTACACTTATATCGTTTTAAAATCTATAAATGATCATTTTATATATTTTTATACTAGTTAATCATCTCAATTTCATTTATTTTGTCTTAATTCTATTTTACACAATTATTAGTTATTTTAACTAATTAATATCCTATTTAATTGGGTATTTAACATTTAGCCTATTTTTATTAAAATTCTAGCCAACATTTAACCCCAACCTACCTGATCATAACCAGCCTAACTACCTAGCCCAAATCCTAAAACTCTACTCGGCCCAACCCCTCAAATTATCTGAGTCGTTGATCAAAATAGATCAACGACCCAGAATTTAATTTCCTAAATTAACTCAACTAACCCCCCTTCCCCGGTCTCATTCCTTAGAGACTCTTCATCTCTTTACTCATCTCTCTCTCTCTCTCTCTCTCTAGTCTCTTCGAGCAACTTCTATCTCTTCATGTTCCGACGAACTCTCCGTCTTCTCCGGCCATCCCCTTGCCGGAGACCTTCATGCCCTCATCCCCTTGCCTCCCATGGCTCTCCTGTGACCGGTAATGGAATCCCTAAGGCCCTCGAAGGGAAAGAAATCGTCTTCTCACACCCCTGGTGTCCCCTGTGCACTTCAAGCCTTCAAAAGCTTGACTTCGAGAAAGGTTACGACCTCTGAGGCCCGAGTTAATGCTGCTCGAGGTTCTTTTTATCTTCTCCGAGGTTTTATGGAAAACCCTAATATGTGAAACTTCCTATTTTCTTAGTTCTACACTAGATTCAGGCTTATTACTAGTATTATTGCACTTTTCTTAAAGGTTTTCCGTTTTTAAACAAGTTTTCAATTAGGGTTGCTGAAACTTTTCTTTAAACAATTTCTCAAAGTTTAAGTGATTTTTCTCATGTGTTTTAACGTTTATCACTTTTAATCATGATTTATTATGTTAAAACTTTAGCTTTAGCACTATATTCTAACACTGAGTATGTCTGTACTGATTTGTTTCTTCGAGTTGTATGTATGTCTGTTTCCCATGAGTAATCCTTGATTATTGTGATTATTACTTTGCTATGCTGTTGGTCTTTGTTATAATTACTGAACTAAATTGATTCCTTCCTTATTGAGTATGTACGTATTCTTCTTGCCTTATATATTATTGATTCTTACCGTTTGAATTAATTTCCTTAACCTAAGGGAGTACTTACCTTAATTTCCTGATTAGTTGATTCCGAGCTCCTTAATTAACTATGCCGCTGTGATTTCTGCCTTATTCTACTAGCTTTTCAACTATATATACTTCTGCTCTTTCATTGAACAAGACAAACAAAACACTGTTCTAAGCTTTCTTTACACACACTGACTTGTGTTAGAACTCTCTCTTTCTTACAAAAGTTCTCTGCTCTACTACTCTTCCTTGTTCTTGGTTACTATTAGCCGGCTATAAGCCAAGGCTAACCATTGTGCTCTTGTCTCTCTATTACTCTACTTGCTTTCCTCTTCACTGGTATGCCTTATTTTAAATTTTAAGCTTCATCAACAACATGATTCGCTACTTGTTTTAGTTCTTATTGTTCTTAGTCTGTTTTTACTTATGGTTCTTCTGTGAAACTTGCAACTAGAATACGTCCTCAACATGCTATTATCTGTCTTGTCTTGTGTGTTTTGGGCATATCTATTAGCTATTTTCATGATTGTGTTGTACCCCCAATCCCTTGACCCTCTATATGTGACTCTTTATGTCTGGTTAGTGTCTATGCCAGGGCAAACAATCTCTGAACATGTCTAAACCAATCCAATACCCCTACTGGGCTGTTTATAGTTATATGTTTTACATGTCCCCACTCCCACTGCTCCTTGCTTGTAGTAGTTGAACCTGTGTGATTCTGTGTGTGCATTTTTTAAGGTTATTCTAGATTGTTACCTATCACTTTCTTTTCCAAACAGTTTTTTGTCAAACAAACTCTCTGGTGTATGAAATGTTTCAAATAAATCTCTTTCAAAATTCTTTCTTTTCCTTTCAACATCACTTCTGGCACTTCACATTACTCTTAGAGATCTAGGTTCTACCCCCTCAGTGTAATCTTTTCTTAGGGAACCCATGAGTTCCCTCTGAACTTTGATGCAATGAGGCTGGTAATTCCACACTGCACTTGTTCAATTTTGGCAACTATATCTGAGTGCTGGTATTGGCCAGGGAACCCACGAGGGACCTAGGAAGCTTTGCCGCACCCAGACAATGTAAGGCTGTGAAACTCGAAGGGATTGAGGTTGGGAGATATGGTCCTGATCGAAGGCTCTCTATAGAAGTAGTTTCTTATTTTCCTTTCAGTTCTGTAATTCCTTTATTTGGCCTGTAATAACCTGTAAATGAATGCTTGGGCAGGATATTGAATCAATGTGTGGATAATCAGTATGTATACGGACGCCTAGGAAAACCTTAGGCCTAATACTCATTGAAACTACAATCGATTTCTTTATGTCTTTCCTGTGTTAAAAATGGTCTTTTAAAATTAATCAGTCTCTTCTGATCATTTTATCACTACTTTTACTCCTGCAACTGATGGATTTTCAAAACGATTCTCCTTTCCTGAAGTTCATGCAAATCATTCTTTTTTCCCTAAACCCTTGCTCTATTTTTAAATTACTGGTTCTTTAAATTGTGCACTCACTCTACTTTTACTAAAACTCCTATAGACTACAATTTCTTGCTCTATTTTGAACAACTGGACTTCAAAGTCAGTCACTCCTTTTCGAAATCACTCTGTTTTATTTAAAGGGTCCTGCCTCACTTCCAATCACTGGCTTTTATGGAATTATTCACTTGTTTTATTGATAAAGTATCTAAGCTCCTGTGCATTTTAAATTCCTGCTCCTGCCTTTGATATACTGGATCTCCAGAACCCATCACTCTTTCTTGAAAACTACTCTGTTTTAAGTGAATTTCTTGTTTTATTACTGAGTTTTCAAAATCATTTTCCTTTGTCAAACTTTTGAAACCTATTGTTTTCTGACTTAAAACTCCTGTTTTAAATCCTGCCTTTTGAGACCTTGGTTGTGTTTGAGACGTGCTATTTATGTGTTTACTCGTGGAGGGATCTGTGAGCCTTTTATCTGCCCTTACGTGTTCCCCATATTTGTAGTCCTAATTGTTTTATACGTCTCTTAGGATTTTGTCCTTTTAAACCTAGGGGGTTTAGCTTAGTACTCACCTTGTAGGATTAGTAGTCCTAAACACCCTCCAGGAATTATAGAATGGGATGGGTAATAGAACGCAATAAGCCTTTGTGACCAACACGCGCTTCTTTAAATAATGTCTACGGGGTGGGAAGGGTAGAATACAAATATGATGACCGGTGCGCTAATACCACGTGTAGCCCCTCTTCGAGGAGTGATTACTGGGTATTGCATTGATGTGATACGCATTATTTAAAACCTAGGAGAATTCTTTTCAAATGTTTTTACTCTAATGTTTTCCTAAAACCTTTAAAGATTTTCATACTTGTTTGAAATCCCCTCTTATATGAACCTTGCTATTTTTTTACTGTCCAAATTCACAAAAACTTCTTGGCTGGGACCCATAGTTGTGGATCTTGAGGGGTGCCTAACACCTTCCCCTTAGTATAACTTCAAGCCCTTACCCAGTCTCTGGTAATGCAAACTAGTTCATGAGTTATCTACTCTAGGTGCCCTAACGCACCACAAAATCGTTAGGTGGCGACTCTTGCTTAAACCTCTTCCTTTAAGGAGTTGTCCAGAATGTCATTAACCCTTTCTCTCCGCACTTTAACCGTGTGAGGAAAAAGGGGGGTGCGATAGTGCCCCCAGCAGATCTTGCCCCAGTAGAATTTATGATGGCGCCAGGCTTCCAGGAGGTCATGGGCCGTAGACCATGCAGCAGCAGTTTATCAGACCCCGGGTACACTGCTGGTGGGTGGGGCCCATCCTATAGAAGCAACACCTGAGCTCAGACCAGCTGCGGACGGCGATCCGCAGAAGTTATTGGATAGATGGACCCGATTTCACTCTCCTATCTTCGGAGGTGAGAAGGGAGAGGATGCCCATGACTTCATTGATAGGTGTAGGGACAAACTGCACAACATGAGGATACTGAAGTCCCATGGAGTGAATTTCACTACTTTTCATCTTGAGGGCAGGGCCCCCAGATGGTGGAAATCTTATATCCTTGGTAGACCGGGAGGTTCCCCTCCTATCACTTGGAGTTGTTCGCTTAGTTGTTTCTGGACAAATATATCCCACCCTCCAAGAGGGAAGAGCTGTGGTATCAGCTTGAGCAGCTGGAGCAGGGAAAAATGTCAGTGAAAGACTATGAGGCTCGGTTTTCAGAGTTGTCTCGTCATGCCCTCATGATACTCCCTACTGATGCTGAGAGAGTGAGGAGATTTGTAGAGGGGTTGCACTTTGGTATTAGGGCCAACATGGACCGAGAGGTGGAGATTGGGACTCCCTATCATCTTGTGGTCGAGATAGCTCTCCGGATTGAGGGTTATCGATCGAGGGTCAGAGAGCATAGAGTAGAGAGTAGAGAGCAGAGTCAGCATGATAAGAGAGCTAGATTTTCTGGAGATTTAAGAGTGCCCCAGCCAGGGGTAGAGGTTAGTTCGGTAGAGGCCAACCTAGCAGGCCTCCATATTCAACTCCCCCACCACCTCCCCTGGTTCTCCAGTGACGCCCTATTTCAGCGCCATGCCGGAGAGTTCCTACCGTGCACCAACCATTCAGGGTTCTTCAAGCGGCTATTCCGGTCATCAGGGGTCTTCTAGTCCTTACTTCAGTGCCATACCTGTTTAACCAAAGAATGAGACCCTTTGACTAAATCTTGTTTTTAAGATGAATACGGTTTACTGATAATCAAGGTAATGGAGAAAAATGAATAATAGACAGGAAAATCGAAGTTAATTGTATTCGAGAATCAGATGCCTTTACAAGATATATTCCCCTCCCTTATATAGGAGATTATTATAACGTACGACTCTTGCTATGGTTACTCATTAATGACTAATTATGACATTAATGAGGCGTTACAAAGGATAATGGTAATTGGGGTTCGGTTAGCGTTCGAGTAATCAATTGTGGGTCCTTGAATCTGCCCGTATCTTTGTCTAGATTCATTCTGTCCGTGCATCTCTCCTGTTTTGATCAAGTTGAGTTTCCCGTGGCCGATAAGTTCGTGGGTTTACTGAACCGTTCCTCTTTGTACCGTAACTCTTCAAAGAATCACATCCAGCTGTCGCATTTTCCTGTGTCCACGTGACTGGCTTAGTTGTCAAAAGATAGCCTACGTGTGAAACTCTTTTTTACCAATATAGATAGTCCGCCCACTTACCATAAATTTAACTATTAATATTTGGTAAGTGGATATTCATTTATGGCGGGAATATTTTGTCGCCGTTTTTCCTTGAATCGTTGTATCCTTCTCTACACCATAGGCGTCGTTTGTCACTTCCATTTAATGCTCATACCACATGTCCTTTTTGGATTGGTTCTGTATTTATTCGGCACCTTTTAGGGATTTTTGCGGCTGTGCCAGTCCCGAAGCGACATCTTCAATTATGACTTTCATCATTATTTTCCTTTTTCTTCATGTTTGACGGTTGTCTTCAAGTATAAATACATGTTTTCTTTTCTTTTCTTCCATGAAACACTTTTCTAACTTTGTCTTTTGTAAAGAACTTTCTTCTTTGCCTTTGTAAAGATGTCTTATTCAAACCAACCTCAAAGAGTAATAGATATTGAGAGTTTAACGCCATCTTCTTCTCCGATAGGAGTCGGAGGGGTGGTAGACTTAGAAGTCTAGGATCCACTCCTTCGACGGGCTCCTCTTCTTCTTCTCAGATAGTTCCTCCTTTTTCCACTAGATCTCTAGTTTCTCCGAGGTTTAGGGTTTCTCAGTCTTTGTGTAGAGGTAGAGACGAATGCCTTCGTGAACCTGGAGTCGATGAAATTGTCCTTGCTGAGTTTGTTTTTTCTAGGGATAGTCAAGTTCTTGTAGATCCATCTTCTTCTCTTGATAGTATCGAAAGATATCCAACCCTTATAACTGAGGGTCAGATTTCCCTTGTTCGTAGGGAGTGCTTTTGGAGGTCTGACTTTCCTGTCTATATTCCGAATAGTAATCAAAGAATAACGTCTTACAAGACGGGATATTCTTTTGTTTATATGTATCCTTTTACTTTAGGGTTTAGACCCCTCATTGACCCAATTATAATTAAATTTTGCCATTTTTTCAATATCTGTTTACGACAAGTTGGCCTGCTTGTGTGGCGAGTTGTAGCATGTCTTAGGAGTTTGGCTTATTTAGCCTCAGTTCCTTTTACCTTCAACCATCTTATTCACCTCTACTCTCCTACATTTTTTAGTGAAGGGGGTTTTTACTCTGACTGCTAGAAGAAAAAGAGTGCTAGTAACCCCTAGAGATGATAAGGATAGGGGTTGGTACGTCCGGTATGTTGTTGTACCCACTGTTGGTTTAGTGGGTGAAGATAATCTTCCCTTCCCTGAGAAGTGGAATCGCACATGTGAGTATGCTTTAGCTCACATTTACTTTTTCTTGTTTTGACTTGAGATGTTTTATTAACATCGTGTCTGTTTTTTCTTCTCTCAGCAACCATGAATACTATTGAGAATGTCTCCGGTATTCGTGATTGGGTAGAAAAATTATTGTCTGTTGCTCCTTCAGAAGAAAGATCTTGGAAGTACCTCGTTGGGAGGTATGGTTGGAAAGTAAAGACCCACAGTAAGTGAAGCTCTTGTTCTTGCTTCTTTCCTTACTCGAGTCTCTTTTTTTTGTCGTTTAACTTTTTTCCCTTTTTAATAGGGTTCTCTGCTTGTGGGGTATCTGCTTTTCTATCCCGAAGATGTCCTTGGCTCAGGCCTAGGAAATTAGTGTTGGTTCATCTTCCTCGAAGAGGAAGATTAGCGAGTCTCGTTCCGTAGAATAAGAAGAAGAAGATGGTGCTTTAGCGCACATGCCACAGAGAAGGCGAATGGTTTTAGATGATGATATTACATCCTTAACCATGCATTCCGTGTCTGTGATTGAGCCCCCTGTTCTTGATGATGTTTCACACTGCCCTATTCATGAGGGCATTGATCTTGCTCTTGATGACGTCCCTTTGGCTGCTGTCTTTCGTGCTTCTTTGAGAGAAGCTGTTCCGTCTGTTCCTTTGGCTATTTCAATTTCTTCTATTGCTTTGCCTGTAACTTCTTCAACTCTTCAATTCTCTGTGCCTGCTGCTTTGCTCGTGGGTTCTCCAGCTCCTCAACCTTCCGTGCCTGTTGCTTTTCTATCTCTGCCTGCTTCCATGCCTTCCGTTAGGGAAGTAGGGTCTTCCAGCACAGAGATGCGGCAAGTGGTAATATAGGTTCCAGCTGAGGGGAATATTTTCATGAAAAAGGGTGAGCCCGAAGTGTGGCTCAAGCCTTTTATAGGTCCATATGAGAAAGCAAAGCTAGCGAGCCACGGTGCTCTTACATGGGACAATGAGGCCGTGCATACTTCTTTGAAGGTGTGATGCAAGTTATCCTCTTTCAGTCTCGTATATGAGATTTACCATATCTGACTGGTATATTTCTTGTAGATTAACCTTATAGTCATGGAGCTTATGAAGTGGATTTCAAACACGGACCAAGAGATAAAAGAGTTGCATGCCGATGTTGATAGTTGGAGAGCACATTATGATAGCCTAAGGATTGACATGGATGCTTTAGAAGAGGAAAGGAGTACCTTGGAGTGGCGGATGAGACTCATGGCAGCAGAACTGGTAGTGGAGAGGGCATCTTGTAGTCAGGCTGATAAAGATAAGAGTGTTCTGGAGTCTTTGTTCGCGGAGCAGTTGTCCCGCGCCTTAGAGGAGATTAGAGACTTGAAGAACTTGTTGAGGCAGAAGGAGGAATACTCAGGCGAGCTTGTGCAATCACTCACTCGTACTCAAGAAGACCTTCGTAGGGATTTAGACAAAGCTCAAAATTTAGAGGAGTCAATTGTTCCATTAAGGGCCGCACATGAAGCTGTGGAGGCGGAGAAGGACAGATTGAGAGCTGAGCTTCAAGTGTGAGCAAAGGATTATGAAGATTTGGAAGAGGTGGCTGCTGTCGATATGAGCTGGGCGTATATGAATTATCGCCTTGACACGTTGATGGAAATGAGTCAAGAGGGTTTTGACCTTAGTGTTGAAATAGCCAAAACTAAGGAAGCCATGGACAAGGCTCAACAAGGTCATAACCTCTGTTCACCTGATGGTGAGATTCCAGCCGCTCATGCCTCTTCATCCCCAGTTTCTCCCACTCCTTCTGCCACTGAAGTCAACCCGTCTCTAGAAAAGATTTAGTTGGTTTATCCCCCTTTTTTTTCTCTTTATATCAATTTGTGGTTACCCCCAGTCCCATCGGGGGTAAATTTGGATTTCCTTAAAGTCGCCAAATGAAAACTTAGGGGCACCACAATGTATATAAAATTTTTATACGGCTAAGTATAAGTTAATACTTAGTTTTAGCCGTTTTAATATATAAATTTTAGTTCGACTTTTGTTGAGTTTATGTTTCACTCTTTAAGTCTTTTTGCATGCTTCATTTTTTGAGGTTTTAGTTTTACCTTCGAGTTTTGCGTGGGAAATGCTTTAGACTACTCGTACCTTTTTGTAATAGGCATAGTTTATGGAAGAGGGCCCTTTATAATTGGCACGAAGAAGCCGTCTCAACTTCATGATAATGCAATATAATGATAGGAATTTCACATGTTTAAGAATGTTTCCAAGGAAAGTTTTTCTTGTTTGAACTTCCATGACATTTTACATATGTTTGATTATCGTCTAAAACTCATGCTTGCAATTGTTTTTGTTTAACATATTTGATATACTCTTGTATTTCGTAACTGTTTTTCATAGGTAACAGTTTTTCGATATTAATACAAGGAAACAACTGCTTTTTATTAGGAACAATTTTTTGTAAAGATTGAGGTTTTTACCCGCAACTATTTTGGAAACAGTTTTCTAATAAGTGCGAGGGAAATGTTTTCTTATTCGTAACTGTTTTTATTTAATAACAGTTTCTTGAAAAAATACAAGGATATAGATCTTTTCATCCATAATTGTTTTATTTGAGAACAGTTTTTTTTTGAATGAGTACATTGATGATGATCTTTTACCCCTAAATATTTTTTTTACAACAACTTTGAATAAGTATAAAGATGTACATTTCTTTCTCGTGACTAATATTTTGCCTTTCAACCTGAATATGTTCGAAGGTTTTTGCTTTTTGCATTAGGCTTTGTATTTGGATGGCTCTTTTGATTTCTTTCGATTCTGCTCATGTCACTTGTTTCATTAGGTAGATGGGTCTTCAGGCTCGAGCTTTTGACTTTCTGATAGTCTTCTTTGCTTCAGCTTAGCCTTCCATACTGTATAGTCCCCCAAGTGTTTGAGCTTTGAAGAATGAAATCTCAAGCA
>ML355104.1:0-127725 GCA_005239505.1 Nicotiana paniculata
TTCGAGTTTAGAGTGAATCGAAGGCAAAACATCAATTTGTACATATTTTGTTCCTTACTTTGTTTTCACATAAAGGCTTCCCGGCTACATGCCCGGGCTGTACTCACAAATCGAGGTGAGATAGCAGGAGGTTTTCACGACCTCGGAACACAGAATTAGCTAGAAATATACGGGATGACCTTTTGAGTCATCACAATCTCCCACTCTTAAACAAACGTTCGTCCTCGAACATGCCAAAATTCACCTTAAACTCATCCAATAACTGATGGTATACTTCCAACACATATCCGCGGGTGATCCCACGTCACCCCAACCCATATAAGCCCGATGAAATAATTACAACCGCAATATAGCCTTCACATTACCACTGATAAGCCTCATACCTCTACTTCTCACCCTCTACTTATTTACAAAAGACCCGATTCAAAATCCATATTCGGCATTAGCCTCAATCAACTGCATCAACTCATGACTACACCCATAAGGCACGACCACACAACATAGTACATCACACATAGGATCATATAACACTTTTGATCACAATAGCTGCTTAGCCCCACATCTGAAAGAACTCTGTTTCCAAACCCCATAACACTGATAATGATGCAATGAACATGAAGACTTCATTATTAAACACCCGATTCACCAGCCACAACTGACACCACCGGGCACACATCCCGCAAACTTAACTAAAGAAACACATAACGAGATGAATGAATATGAAAATAGAAACATATAAAGGATACCATCATAAGGATATAACAAGGAAGAAGCAAAGCATATGAAGAAATAACAAGGATACCATCCTGATACAATTTCCACTACGGTACTCAGCCCGGTCCAAACATATCGAATCACAAATATGACGAGGACCTTGTCCTCAACTCTGAATCACATACCGAAAATATATCACACCAATTGAAATTCCTCCACTAGTTCATCTAAGCTGATAAAATCGTAACGCTAGCTGATCTCACATCTAGATGGAGTATCAAATCACAAATCGTAAATAAAATACTCAGGAAAATCACATAAATCTTACCACGAAGAACAACAAGGACTCACTTCCGATTTCACTACTATCAAGAATGAATAAAACAATGATAGACATGGGCTACTACTCAGAATCTCCCAATAGGAGCAAACACAAAAAAAATGGAGTGCAAAACTTGAAACTCACTTATAAATGAAACAACAAATAAGGGAGACTAGTCCTGACCAACAGAACTATAATGAGATACAACTGGTGCCCCTCTGTAACACATCAAAACATACCCGGGTGATAATACCTGGCACAACGGCCTCCTACCTACTATATGAAACACATAATGGGTCGGGTCTCCCCCTCTTAGGTGTCCTCTACTCACCTGAATACCCTGCTACCACACACCTACCTGAATCCTGGACAATCTCTCACCCTGTGGCTAATATTTCCACATTGAAAAAAATCTCGTTGCCGACATGGGTGTGGAAAAACACACAACGAATCCTCTGGGACCCATGAGTACCTGAAATCCCATGTGAAGCTGGTAATGCAAACTGAACTAGTTGACCCACAAAACTTCTACCATGTCGTACCTTACCTCCATAATTTGGACCAGCAGATTCCTCCGATCTACGAGGCCTCATTGCCTCCCTGAACTCTCACCCTGATCTCGTATGTCCTCTCCCTCCCGGTCCCACATGCTCTCAATCCGGCCAGCGATCCCCACTACCTGCTGAAATGAGGCATCCTACTCTAACTCTCAAGTCCCCCTAAACCGAATATCATGTCTGGATCTCTCAAGAACTCTACGGACTCATATCCTAACTGGAGAACCCAAACGAGGTGTATATCTGGCCAACTCACTGAATCTAATGGCATACTCCAATAGTGGCATAGCGCCCTGACGCAACTGCTCAAAGTCCGTGTGCCTTACATCCGGAAGGAACTCAGGTGCAACCTCCCTCAAAAGATCTCTGAAAACTGAACCCATGCTATTGAAGCTAACTCGGCCCGGGTTACCCCAACACATATGCCACCACCACTGATCAACCTACTACTCTGAACCTGAGACGTGAAAAAAGCAATTTCGCTCGTCTCCACAATACCCGAAGTATGAAGAATATAGTGACACTCCTCCAGGAAACCCTGGGCACCATCTGACGCCCATCCACTGAAAGATAAGAGGGTGGTACTTCCAGTACCTCTCAAGTCCAACGTATTCTTCTTCTGCTGCTGCTACCCTAACCACGGCTGACCTAAAACCACATGTCTTGTTGACATGACAACTGTAACCTGACCAACATGATCACACTGCTCTGGAGTGGAGACAGTGGAAGTCAGAAATCCTCCCCTGATATGTGAAGCAACTGGTGCACTAGAATCAACCCTGCCTAAGTCAATGTACTAGTTATACTCAAAACTATGCCTAGGCCTCTTGAAGTCCGGGGTAGCAACAGGTACCTCCAGTACCTTTTCCCCAACTAGAACTACTGGCAACTCCTCAACGGCTGCTCTAGTAGGTATCTCAACTACGGCACGTGCTCCTTGTTGGCCCCTATCTCTCACCCTTGCGACACTTGCTTCGGGGTAACATCATCAGGAACCGTCGTTCACCCTCACCATCGGCGAGAGAATGGAATGATAATTACAAACTTCAAGATCAATAAATCACACGACACGAATGAAAGAGGTGAAATTGTCCTAATAGTTGCCTCTCAAAGATAAGTACAAACGTCTTCGTACCGATCCGCAAGACTCTACTAAACTCGCTTATGACTCGTAGCACCTATCAACCTAGATCTCTGATACCAACTTGTCACGACCCAAATTTCCCTCCGTTGGGTATCGTGATGGCACCTAGTCTTAGGGACTAGGTAATCCTAACAGTTTCTGAATAACAACAATAATAAAAGGAAAACTAACAGTCTTGATATAGAATCTCAACATAATGTACAAACTTTCCCAGAACTGGTAATACAAGTCATAAGCTCTACGAATCTTCTACAACTTCTAAGTACATCTGTTTGGAAATAAATACAACAGTGTATGAATAGAAAATACAAAGAAGGTGACTCTGACGCCTGGCGAACGCAGCAGCAGGTTACCTTGAGTCTCCTCGTCAATCATCCACACAACTACTACAATATATACCTGGGTCTACACACAAAAATGTGCAGAAAGTGTAGTATGAGCACACCCCAGCGGTGCCCAGTAAGTATCAAGACTAACCTCGGTGGAGTAGTGACGAGGACTAGTCAAGACACCACTGGTCTACAAAATAAATAACATGAATATAGAAATGAACGATCGTTACATCTACCTAAGACTTCACGAAATAATTTACGGAAATGAAAATATAAAGCGGAAGGAATTACAGAAATCAATCGCGAAACAACCGAAAATACACAGAAAGTTGGACAGCAAAACAAGCCGAATCGATAGGAAACACAATATAATAGAGGAGACCAATAACTCAACTCCACGTCGGTTTGTTCATGTCGGGCCTTAGCCATTAAAATCCGTAACTGGTAAAAATCTTTAAAACATCAGTTCATATGAAAAACCTTTTGCAAATAAAAATCATTTTTGTATTGAAGAGTTTCCTTTGAAAACATACTTTCTCCAAAAATAGATATAAGTATATTTAGTAGAGGGAATTACGTAAAACATAGTTTTCTTTCAAAATAAGAAACTTCCCAGAGATGCTTTCCTAATAAATGAATTCCAAATATCCTTTTAGGCAAGACTAGTGCTTTTCAAATATACCTTCGATGCAAAAGTCATTCAAATATAATCATTTCGAAACCATTGCTTTTTCAATAATACCTTTCAGTAAAATCCCTTGACCAAAATCTCCTCAAGATTTATTTCTCGGAACTCAGTCCGTAACTCAGAAATTCTCATGCAGTATAGGAGAATTATCAATTCTTGCAAATAAATACGGTAAGATATCAGTAGGAATATCCAAATTTAGAAAAATGGAATGAAATGCAAAGACAAGTGCACGTGATTTTACTCTCATCCTCACCAAAATAAGTGCACGACCTCACCCTTCGTGATTTTACTCTCATCCTCACCAAAACAAGTGCATGGCATCACCTTTCGTACTTTACTCTTATCCTCACCAAAACAAGTGAAGTACATAGAAAACAAGAAAAACAGAAATAATAATGCATAAATACGGCACGAAATTTCCCCTCGTGCAATAAATAAATAAACACTCATCACGGAATGTCCACTCGTGCATAACCTCACAAACACTCGGCACGGAATGTCCCCTCGTGCAATAAATAAATAAACACTCGGCACGGAATGTCCCCTCTTGCATAACCTCAAAAACACTCAGCACAAAATGTCCCATCGTGCAATAAATAAATAAACACTCGGCACAAAATGTTCGCACGTGCATAACCTCACAAACACTAGGCACGGAATGTCCCCTCGTGCAATAAAAAAAATAAATACTCGACACGGAATGTCCCCTCGTGCAATAAAAAAATAAATACTCGACACGGAATGTCCCCTCGTGCAAAAATAACATAAACAACAATTTAACAAAGGAAATCAACAATAAGAGCCATAAATCACAACATCCGAGAATCAACAATAAGAACCATAAATCACAACATCCCGAAAACGGAGCCAACAACGCAAACAGTATCATTAAAAATATATAGAAAATAGAAATCATACCATCTTCGCAAGGGAGTAAACAATGAAACGACATCATCCCGGCAAGGGAAACAACTATAACCAATCTCGCCTCAACAATTAACTTTACGAAATAAAACTCAGCTCAAACAAGTGCCCAATAATAGGCAACATAAATGTTTGTCAACTAGGTCCAAGTAGCACATACGGGAAAAATCATATAAAGCACAATGTAAGACTCACGAGCATGCTTGACACCAACGAACGGATATTCTAACTACGACTAAGCAACTATAAAGCTAGATAACACTAGCATAGTCAATTTGGCAGTTTTAGGAAGCAAGTATAGCATGAAGATAAGAGCGGTAAGATATTAAATTAAGTCAATTAAGATCAAATAGCCGAAAAAGGAATCCAAAAGCAAATAATTCTAATTTAAGCAGGAAAGGATGAAATTAACAACCAAGGATTCAAAAGTAACAATTACATCTCATACACATGTAACATAAGAACCTACGAATCCTAAAAGGCCAATCTATTAACAAATAAGTCCTAGTACGCACTCGTCACCTCGTATACACGGACTACAATCAACAAAGAATACTTAATCCTAAGGGGTAGTTCTCCCACAGAAGGTTAGGCAAGATACTTACCTCAAAGACGACAACCCAGTACTCAAAAATAGACTTCTCGGGTGAAAAGACATCCGGAAGGCTCAAAATCAAATAAAAAAACTTCAAAATACACATAAAAGTATAAGAAACTATCCCAAACAATAATGTTTCTGTTACGCCCCAAAACAGAGGGACGAGACCGGCGCTTAACCAGGCGAACCCGGTCCAGCGGACCAGAATTGCCTTTCCTACCCAATGCCTTTCCCCATATATACAATGCACCATATTCCATATGAAATAGCAACTTACGATTTAAGCGTGAATTTAAAAACTTAAGTTCATTTTTTTTAGCATTTCAACCGTTGATTTCAAAAAACATACACAATACGTACATAACTTTTCAATACGGACCACGATTCTGAATACGTACAATTACTACCCAAAATAGATATTTAAACCCACATCATGTCTACGGAGCCTCTACAAATATTAGGAGTTTATACAATACTTGCCGGCAACAAAGGCCCGACTATACCTTACAATAAATAACATACTCAAAAGAGATGGCATGAATTACACACGGCCCCGGGAGGAAGTGGGCTCACCAGTACAGCTGAAAAATGAGGAGGAAGCACCACTAACGGCGAGCTGAGCAACCTTCTATGAACCCACCTACATCCATATAAAAGATGTAGTCCCCCCCCCCCCCCCCCCCNTAAAGAAACCCAAATAAATATTGCACAGAGATACAGAGAATCACAAATGAGGTTTCCACAGTTTCTTATTTCAATCGTTTCCCCTGTTGTGGCGCGCAACCCGATCCATGGAATTTTGATTGAAACTATTCATAAAAAAGCCGCCTGAAGCCCCACCCGCCTTTTCATCTCACAATCACATTACACCTTTATTACTTCTGTTGCGATGTGCAACCCGATCCACCTTATATTTCTTTTGCGACATGCAACCCAATCCCACCTTACATTTCTGTTGCCGCGTGCAACCCGATCCTCTCTTACAATCATATCACACCCTTATTACTTCTGTTGCGGCATGCAACCCGATCCCACCTTACATTTTTATTGCGGCGTGCAACCTGATCCCACCGTACATTTCTGTTGCAGCGTGAAACCCGATCCCACCTTACAATCACATCACACCCTTATTACTTTTATTGCGGCGTGCAACCCAATCCCACCTTACCATCACATTTCATAGCAAACAATAACAGCCCACAATTTAATCACAGGGTTTCATATCATCAAGAGTACAACTTCATGACACCCAAACAATCATGTGTTCACAATAGTCTTTATCATCCATTAATTCAACCACAAAGATGCTCATAAACAATAATATAAATTCATTACAACCAACAATCCATATGAAGTTAAGCCATAATAAACCATGCCAACAATGAGTCATATACGATATTTCCATCGTCATTTAGTTCAATTAGATCAATTCACAACTCCTTCTCATCACTTGTTACACATCCCTTATCACTTAGATACATTTACACATTTGAGTTTGTTACCATTCTTTCATACCAGCATACTCAAGCATTTAACGAACCTTGCACATGATAGTGTAGTCACATGGAAATCACCTTTCACAATTTCAATTATCACGATAGTCGACAAAAAAATCAGAGAATGAAATCTCACACCTCAACACAACTGGACAATCAATTCACATATACTCATCAAGAAGCTCATATCAAATTTTTGGACACCAACAAGGTGACTCTACGAAGATTAAAGTTAGCCATAAATACCTCGAGTCGTCCCCTTTTAATTTCTATCACAATTCACCGGACCGTCTAGCACAATAAATCTATTCCACAATGTGACATATTTCACTTATAATTAGGAATCTTGTACTCAATTGAGCATTTTATCAAACACTATGTGACCCCTTAGACTACTAACCCCTTTTTTGAGAATAATTACCCAATTTGTTTTTCCGTTTACTAGATTATGGAGTTTAACTCACATGCATGCAAGATTTAAGTTTTTATTTTCAAGAACCAACCTATGTGTATTTTATTCGTCCCAAAATCTGAGAAATTGGGGAAATAAGGTGAAGACTTACCTTTTTGAGTGAAGAAGATGATAATAAGTCGATAATTTCCGGGCTTGAGTGATTTTGGAGAATCAAATTGGATGATGTTGAAACCTTCTCTCTCAAGAACTCTCTTTTTATCTCTCTATTTTTGGTTAGAAAATCGTTAAAAATGAAGGGAATGGGTGTTTTATAAAATATGGGGTCGGGTTTTAAATTTAAAAAATAGGAGCCCAGACGTAGAAATGTGGTCAGGAATGCGATACGGTCCGCATACCTGTTATGCGATCGCATAACCTCCTTCGCAATAACCATGGGGCAACAATGCGACAACTATGCGGTCCGCATACCCAAACTGCGATCGCATTATGGGCCACATAGTTGTCCTCAATTTGGACAATAGATTTTCCAGGTATGCAACCACTATGGGATCCACATACCTGTTATGCAATCACATAGTGTGTCGCATAATGCGCAAATTTCTGGAAAATTTAATCTTTCAACTTCTGGGATACTTTTTACTCACAATAGGACCGTTTTAAGAATTTCTAAAGTTATAACAGCACATGGACCTATTCGGACATTATTTTAGACATAGAAATTTTATGGGTCTTTACATCCTCCCCCACTTAAAATCGTTCGTCCTCGAATGAGGATCGGAAAATCATTTGATTTTGCAAACACAATATGCCAACCCCCCCCCCCCAATTGTTTTTACTAACTCCGATATTTTATGAAAAATTTGTTAGAGTTTCCTCTGTAATTAGGCCTATCTACCTGTCAGAGAGCCCCCGAAACACATTTTCTTAACCAATTCCACACATAATTAGTTATTCATGGCCTTGCACATAATTTGGTCACCTCGACAAGTCCCATATAATTCAATTACTTCAACATGCCATATACACTTCAATTAATCATTACCAATCTAAACTTCAATTAATCATTTAACCATCACATGAGTTTCACATAATTTCATTTACTCCAAGGGGTTGCACGTTACTGAAATAGTCACAACATACACAATTATGGCACAACTTGAGAAGTTACAATGGTAGAGCAATTAGGGGAAAATGGGGTGCTTTTGCGCAAAAACATAACATATAATTGCTTAGAGATGACAATTCGCACGATCACTGCTAGACTTATTCAAACAAATAGGGATATTTTTCTTACATTTCAATTTTCCGCTTCCCACGTGGCTTCCTCAACTAGCTGACTTTGCCACAACACTTTAACTAAAGCAATTTCTTTGTTCCTCAATCTACGGACTTGCCTATCAAGAATAGCAACCGGAACCTCCTCAATAGTCTCAACTGGCACGATGACTGATGGATCTCCAACAACTTTCTTCAACATAGACAAATGGAACACTGGGTGCACTAATGACATCTCAGGGGGCAATTCCAGCCTATAAGCCACATGTCCTATCCTTTGAGCAATCCTATATGGCCCGACATACCTTGGGCTCGATTTTCCTTTCTTCCTAAACCGCATTACTCCCTTCATGATTTCGCGCCCCCCTCTTTTCCCTGAGTGCTCCTTTCGGGGCCCGGTTGAAAGGGTTTTATGACATGGGTTGATCCTACTCGTTCCTTTTGGGAAAGGGATTTGCATATATTGAAGAGTCACCACCTAACAATTTTAACTATGCGTTAGGGCACCTAAGGGGTTCAATTACAACTACATTACTAACCAGAGATTGGGTAAGGGCTTGAAATTATCCTAAGGAGAAGATGTTAGGTACCCCTCAGGATCCACAAGTGTGGTTCCTGGCCAAATGGTTTCTATGAATTTGTACGGCTTAGCAAACAAACAAATAAAGGCTCAAATAAGAGGGGATTTACGTCTTAAGCATGCAGATGTTTGAAAACAGTAAAGAAGATTAGATTTTGAAAGGATTAAAATCTAAGCATATAAAAGGTATCCTAGGTTTATAATAATATGGATCACATTAATGCAATACCCGGTAATCACTCCTCGAAGTGGGGATACACGTGGTATTAGCGCACTGATCATCATATCCATATTCTACACTTTCCCACCCCGTGAAAGCAACTAAATCGAGTGTTGGTCTCGACCTCAATTGCATGCTGTTACCCGTCCCTTCCTATCAGTCCCGGAGGAAATTAGGACTCCTATCCTAAAGGAGGTGCTAAGTAGACCCTCGGGTTTTAAAGGTGAAAATGCTAAGGCGACATATAATGAAAAAGTAGAACTGCATATAAAAGGGGATAGCACATAAACAGGAAAGGGCTCAAAGACCTCCAGAAACAGTGCACATAATCAGCAGTCTCATACACAATTAAGGTCCATATTCAGGTTCAGATCCTAAGCATGGTATGTAAGTGATAGCACAAAGACAAATTTATTGCATAACTCAGAGAGGAAGTCTTAATCAGGCTTGCCTACTGGTTTTAAGCATGCTGACAGTTGAGCACTAATCACAAAGGACAGTTCTGGTTTTATTTTTTAAGTTGATTACCTAAGGCTTGCCTAGGTGTAGGATAACATGCAACATTTATTCAGATTTGTTAACGACTCTAGGTTGTTTATAGCTAATAACATGCAAATCTAGGTGTTGAAGATGTGCAAGGACTAATTACCAGTTGTTTAGAACATGGGACTGTTTTAGATATTTGTATTTAGACTAAGTGCAGTTAAATGATTCGATGTTATAGACATCTCCAGATCCTATAACATGATGTCTAATGCAGCATGATGCATAATAACCTAAACATGATTTCTAAATGCACATAAAATCACAACATTATGCACCGTTTCAGGAATAGCAAGAGTACAGCTTGTTAATGTTACATACCTAGAAACAGGATCTCTAAGTGCACAGGCGTGGTGAGACATGATTGCAGTTTATTTATCCTAGGACAGGACTTCTAATGAAGTTTCAGAACATGTTTACATGGACAGAATCACATAATAGCAGTTTATTTTATTGTTATTATTTATCCTATAGGCAGGATTTCTAATCGTAGATGAGATGTTGAATACAATACACATAAATCCTAAGTAGCATGATATCTAATACATGGACACATGAACCTACAAAGGATCTCTATTGCACAGATAGGGAATAAAACCTAAGCATGGTTACTACCCTTGTAATAGCTAGGCATGCATAGTTATCCCTCCCGTTTCACTATCCATCCCCATAATTATTTACAAATTATTACAGGCCAACGATTATGAATTACACAACCAGAAATGAAAAATAAGAAGTTATTTTATAGGGAGCCTTCAATTAGGCCCAAATCCTCTTAACTTCATTGCCATATGGTATTCGTAGTCTTTTCACATTCCGGGTGTGTCAAAGTTCCCTAAGGACCTCAAGGGCTCCCGGGCAACGCTCACACCCAGACTTAGTAACCAGGAGTTGAACATGTGCAGTGTGGATACCAGCCTCAGTGTGTCAGAGTTCAGAGGGAACTCAATGTCCCAAAGCAAGTCTCACACTGAGGGGGAAGAACTTAAAGGTCTAGGAACCAATTGAAGTGCAGGATGTAGATTTGAAATTATTTTGACACAAAACAACACTGGATTGATTCAGTAAATAAAGAAGTTTTCTGAAAAGGTTTTGATAAGTAATGTAACAGCTTG
Source organism: Nicotiana paniculata (assembly GCA_005239505.1). Taxonomy (NCBI): domain Eukaryota; kingdom Viridiplantae; phylum Streptophyta; class Magnoliopsida; order Solanales; family Solanaceae; genus Nicotiana; species Nicotiana paniculata. The sequence continues at coordinate 10,927 of ML355104.1, forward strand.
AATATAATGTAAAGGTCTTTGGAAAGCAGAAAACAACTCGCACAGGTTCATCACATTCAAGCATAAATTTCACTTAGGGACAATGGGATTGGGGAGACATAGAAAAAAATTAGCATTAGAGAAGTATTAGAGTGTCACAGACAAGTACTGAGTCTGACCAATCAACAACACAGTTAGTCACCAAGAATTCATGCCAAGATCTAAATATAATCAGATTCGAGGGAGTATTGGGAGAGGGTAGGACATAATTACACATAGGTTTAAGAAACACATGTTAAGTAACATACAAGGCAATTAGAGTATCCTAGGGATTGCATGTTGAGGCTATAAGGGAGGAGATACCCAGAACCAGACAACACAATATGTGAAACTAGTTGCAAGTAGGACAACATAACCATGAGTAAAAGGAAACCAGAAGCAGGATGCATCATAATAAATAGAGAAACATGTTGTTTTGTAGACTTTAAATATAAACTCGAAACATACCAGTTGAAGACAGAAAATACAAAATAAGTGGCAAGTAGAATAGCTAGTATTGGCTTCCAGCCGACCAGCAATAACAAACAATCGAGAGAAGAATAGTAGATTGTGTGTGTGTGAGCAAGAGAGAATAGAACAAGGTCTATGTTCGTTTTTCTTTTAATGCAAGATTAGTGTGTATATATAGTTATTCAAAACCAGTAGTGAATAACGCAGGAAATCAAAATAAATCACTAATTAGGGACTGATCATCAATCAGTACATAATTAGTATAGGTGAATTAATTGAAGGGATTGAGTTCAAACGACATTATCAGACGATGAATAAGGAAAGGTACCATATGTAGCTTAGAGGAATATTCAAAATAGTGTGAAATTAGCATAAGTGTCTCTTAATTGAAGGGATTGAGTTCAAACGGCTAGCAGGCAAAACAACAAATACGAAAAGTTCCCATATGTGACATGCATTGACATATAAGGAAGTAATTTCAAATCAGTACAAGCATACAATAGAGTCTAGATTCACACACTCTAATAAAGGGAATGAGAATCAATTAACAACAAATAAATCATGTAACAAGGTAAAAAATGGACTAAGGTCGGAAATTAATCCGTAAGGTCTCAAATCACAAGGAATCAGGGATTCAAAAAATAGAAAAGATAGCACTGATTTATCACAATATTATGAGAATAAGCACAATAACATATAATAGACAAAAATCAGAACCTCAAGAAGACTAGTAAGGTAAAATCATGCAAAGGTTAGGGATTCATATAGAATACAGTACGAATTGACAGAGCAAACATGATATAGGCAAAAAAAGTGAATACTCAGGAACCCTAATAGGTAAACCTGGGGTAAAACCACAAAATCATGGAATTTTCAGGAAAAAACAGTAAATATGATAGAACATATCATCAGAAACAACTCAAAACCATATGATTAGAACTAAGAAAAATTATGGTTTTCAACAGAATAACTCGAATAGAGGAGAAGGCTTAAGCAAACGTTTTAAACATAGAGACTCATAGATTAATACAAAAAATCAAGAGAAAAAGCATTTTTGAAAAGGGGTTTAAGAACCTTAGTCTGAAGATGAAAAGTCATTTTTGGGAAAATCGGAAAACCTCTAAGAAGTATATCATAGTAACTCTGGATACACCCAGATTTACCATAGATCTAAAGAATCGGGAGAGTTTTTAAACATTTATGGGTTCAAGAGAACCAATAAAGATAAGAAAACCTCAAAAAATTACTAGTTTAAACCCCAAAAGTCATATATCTTACTTGGACAGCCGGAGGTGGGCGGAGAATGGTGAGTACAGGCTCAGGGGGTAGGAGAGTGAAACCAGGTCTCTTGAAGACCTTAGGGATAGCAACACCGGTCGTAAAGGAATCATATGAGGCAGGAGGCTGGTGAGGATTCCATGGCTTCCGGTGGAGAGGTGGCCGGAGAAGACGAAGGGCCTCATCGGAGGCGGAGAGGAGACTGGAAGTCTCTAGAGAGTTAAAGAGATAGAGAGAGAGAGAGACCGAGTGAATGAGGGTCGGGGGGTAGTCTCCTAGGTTTAATTATGGTAACACTAATCTGGGCCGTTGATTTAAATTGATCAACGACTTAGATTAGTCGTGGATTTGGGCCGGGTAGGAATTTTGTTTGGGCTGGGGTTAATTGGGTTAGGACCAGGTTTGATTTAGGCTGGAATTTAAATAAAGAATGGCTATTTGTTAAATACCCATTAAAATTTAATAAATAATTAATAAAAATAGCTAATAATCATATAAAATGAAATTAAGGCTAAATAGGTGAAATTAAGGTAATGAACTAATATTTAAAAATTTACAATTAGGTTGTAATTGGCAAATTATTAAATTATAGCCAAATAATGCCAAATTGGCTAATTTGTGAAATAATTAAATCCTAACAGGATTAAAAATGATATATTGAGCTTGGAAATATTTTGAAGTTATTTATAATACAATTTATGAATAATTATTTAATATAAAAAATACTTACTAAATTGGAAAAGAATTTAATAAAAAGATAAAAATTATGGAAAAATACCAGTTATTATAAAGAGTGACTTTGAAGGTATATATGTAATTTAAACATGATGCAAATTCCCGTTGGACTATGAATGTTGTCTTTGGACGGTTAAGGATGACGTCTTTAGACCGTGATGTCCTGGGCCATGAATTTCTATATGCAGGATCCGCATGCCATGAAATGATGTTCTTGGTCCATGAAGATGGTGCCTCCGAACCATGATGCCTTTGAATAATGATATGCAAACTGATAAAAAAGATCCTCAGGCCATGACATGGTGTTCTTGGGCCATGAAAATGGTGCCTCCGAATGATGACGCCTTTGGATAAGTTGGAAATATTTCAGCCCATGAAGATGCAATAGTATGATGCTGACAAGACAGAGCTTAGTCTTGCAAATTAAAAGGGTAGAGATTAGCCCAAAAGGAAAGTGCAATAAATAATGCTAGAGGCATTGGTTGCTTTTGAGAAGTAAATGGGAGACAACGTTTAGTCTCGGAAGGCAGAATGGTACCCTTATGCAAGATGTGAATGCAGATGGAGACTACGTTTAGTCTCGGAAGGCATAAAGGTAGCCTTATGCAAGATGCGAATGCAGATGGAGACATCGTTTAATCTCAGAAGGCATAATGGTTGCCTTATGCAAGATGCGAATGCAGATGGAGACATCGTTTAGTCTCGGAAGGCAGAATGGTAGGCTTATGCAAGATGCGAATGCAGATGGAGACAGCGTTTAACCTGGGAAGACAGAAAGGTAGCCTTATGCATGATGCGAATGCAGATGGAGGTAGCGTTTAACCTCGGAAGGAAGAAAGCTAGCCTTATGCAAGATTAAGGAAGGACAACAGAAATTCGTAGCTGGTGTTAAATTGCGGTAGAGCATTGTGATAATGAAGCATCGTTTATGCCGATACTAAATGTTGCCATGTATGACGAGTTTGAGGAATGATGTATGTCCTTTGAGCGGATAATATGTTTTGGGGATTTTGTAATTGTGTGCCTGCATCCAAAGAAAGATCATGAGTTTTGTAAAAGGGGAAGGTCAGTTCGCATTCCCGCTGGCTCTTCTTGGCTCGTTTGCTTGATCAGGATGATACTGTATGTATCATTAGGGTAGCGTTTGCTAAACAATTTTCATCAAAAAAATAAATATGCATGATTTTGTTAAAGTATAATATATAATCTAAAATAGTTTTAGATGAACCGACGACATGACACGGCTCGAGACATTGCAAAACCTCTCCTGCTGTGGAATTTTGAGGGTCCTCCTCAAAATTCTGCCCTAGTTTGCTGGGTGGACGCCTCTGGCTACTGCTCGTGCGGCGATTAGCTGAACTTGCTTTAGAATTTTGAGTGTCCTTCTAAAAATTCTGCCCCAATTGGCTGGGTGAATGCTTGTGGACTGCTGCTCGCTTCAGAATTTTGAGGATCGTCCTCAAAATTCTGCCCCAGTTTCCAATTGCCGGGAAAAATAGATTTTTATTGAATTGTGACCAAACCCATAGGGATGCCAACATATCCCCTCTTAAACGGGAATCAGGTCAAGCGTAGTTCAATTTACATCACTGAGAAAGCATAAAGATTACACATAGTAGCGCTTGACTGCATCTGAATTGATCGGTTTCGGCCAAACTTCTCTGTCCATTTCTGCAAGTATGAGTGCTCCTCTTGTCAGTACTCTATGAACCATGTACGGACCTTTCCAGTTGGGAGAGAACTTCCCTTTGGATTCATCTTGATGCAGAAAGATTTTCTTTATCACCAGCTGCCCTTGTGAGAATCGACTCGGCTTGACTTTATTGTATAAGGCACTGGCCATTCGTTCTGATATAGTTGACCATGACATACTGCATTGATTCTTTTCCCGTCTATGAGAGTTAGTTTCTCATAACGGCTCCTTACCCACTCTGCATCGCTGAGCTCAGCTTCCTGTATAATTCTTAGAGATGGAATCTCCACTTTGGCAGGAATAACAGCCTCTGTACCATAAACTAACATATAGGGAGTTGCCCTTGTTGATGTGCAGACACTAGTGCGGTATCCCAATAAAGTGAATGATAACTTTTCATGACACTGCTTGTGCCTTTCTATCATCTTCCTTAGTATCTTCTTGATGTTTTCTAAATCTCCCATGTGACTGATTCTAGCCAAAACTCACATTTTGAAAACTTTGCATACAATTGGTGCTGATGAAGAGTTTCCAAAACTTCATTGAGGTGATTAGCATGATCCTCCTAACTCCGCTAATAAACAAGAATATCGTCAATGAAGACAATCACAAAGGAGTCGAGATACGATTTGAAAACCCGATTCATAAGATCCATAAAAGCTGGTGGGGCGTTGGTTATCCCAAAAGACATTACCAGAAATTCAAAGTGCCCATAACGAGTCCTGAAGGCGGTCATAGGAATATTCTGCTCCCTGATTTTTAACTGGTGATACCCGGACCGCAAATCAATCTTTGAGAAGAACTTAGCACCTTGTAATTGGTCGAAAAAATCATCTATCCGAGGCAATGGGTATTTGTTCTTGATGGTGACCTTGTTGAGCTGTCGATAATCAATACACATCCGAAGCAATCCATCCTTCTTTCTAACAAAAAGAACCGGTGCGCCCCAAGGCGACACACTAGGCCGAATGAAACCCTTTTCAAATAGACCTTTCAATTGTTCCTTCAACTCCCTTAATTCTTTTGGCGACATCCTATAAGGTGGAATAGATATTGGCTGTGTATCTTTCAATACATCAATCCAAAAATCGATCTCTCTATCTGGAGGAATCCCAGGAAGCTCGCCCGTAAATACTTCAAGAAATTCATTCACAACCGGCACAGATTCGAGAGAAGGCACCTCTGAAGTGGTGTCCGCAAACCGGGCCAAATGGTAGATGTACCCTCTTATGATCATCTTTGAGGCTTTAAGGTACAAAATGAATCTACATCTTGGCACAACATTATTCCCCTCCCACTCGATAATTGATTCATTAGTAAACTCGAGCCTCACATTCTGGTTTGGCAGTCGAGTTTAGCAAAGCACGAACAGAGCAAATCCATACCCATAATTACATCAAAATCTACAGTCAAAATACCTGTGACAACATCTGAAGAAGCCTCGGCGCTCTGGCGACCACTCAAAGCATAAAACCGGTTGGGTCCCCCTTAACCCCGCGCTCTACCCCTATCTGCTTCGCGCCCTGCTGGTGCTGGGGGCATGCTGAGGACATAGAGGCTGATGAACTGGAGGGCTGAGCAGCACCCCTACATGTGCCCTGAGTGGGCGCACGACAATCTCGCTGAACATGGACCCTCACTCCGCATCTATAGCATACGGGAATATCCTAGTAACAAGGCTCAGTATGAAATCTCCCACACTTAGAGCCTGGGACCCTCCGCTGCTGCTGGAACCTCCCACCTGAATGACCCGACTGATGGAACCTCCTACTATCTGAACCAGGTCCAAAATGACCTCCCTACTGATAATTGTGCCCTGATGGCGGTGCACTGGCTGAGGACTGAGCATATGATTGAGATGGCCCTAATGAACCTCTCCCAAGGGCTGATCTCACACCTCCAACTGAGCTCCCAGGGTTGCTCGCTGACCGGGCCCTACTACTGCTCTCTCTCTCCATCCTTATCTTCAATTTTCGAGCCTCTGTAGCCTGGGCAAGTCCCACTATTTTCCCATGATTCATATCTGAATACAAGGCAGCTGTAGCAGCTTCATTAATAACCAAGGGACCAAGGCCCTGAACAAACCGACGAACTCTAGCCTTCATAGTAGACACCATGTGAATAGCATATTTGGACAAGCGCATAAACTCCATATGATACTCCCACACACTCATGTTGCCCTGCTTGAGGGCCTCAAAGTCTGTGGCACGGGCTGCCATAATCTCAGCGGGAAAGAAATGATCCATAAAGGCATCCACAAACTCCTACCACCTCGCCAGAGGGCTCCCCTCTCCACGGGAACTCTCCCACATTTCAAACCATGAATATACCGCTCCATTCAGAAAATAGCAAGCCAACTCAACCCCCTCTGTATCAGTGCCCTCATAACTCGGAGGGTCTTGCACATCTCGTCAATGAACTCCTGAGGGTCAGCCTCTGGGTCGGCGCCTGTGAACTCTTGAGGGGCTAACCGCAGAAACTGGTTGACCCTGGAACCTGGAGAATCCCCTTGCTCGCTAGATGATGCAAAGGCAGCATGTGATCTTTGGGCCTGGGAGGCCACTAGCTGAGTCAACATCTGAATAGCTCCCCTGAGGCCCCATCAGAAATACCGGGATTGGAAGCTGGGACTGAAGACGGATCAGCAACATCAATGGGAGGGACTGTAGCACCATCCATTGGAGCAGGAATAGGAATATCCTGGCCTGGGTTTGAAGAGTCAGGCAGATCTAGGGTCGGGGAATCATTTTTACCCCGGACCATCAGATAAAGAATTCACGGCCACTCCTGGGGTGGCTTTTTCCCCTGGGACGAGTCGAGCTCTCTTCTTGGGTGCCATTTACTGAAAATTAGAACAATGCACGAGTTAGAGATAGACAATCTCACCTTCCACCACATCGCACGATATAGAATAGCAATAAAAGGGTATTTTCCTAAATATCCATACAGCCCCCTTTATAGATGTGGTCGACAACACACCGATAAGAAGGGCTCTACTAGACACGGCTCCGAGACGTCCTAGGACACTTTTAGAACCTTAGGCTTTGAAACCAAGTTTGTCACGCCCCAAAATCGAGGGATGAGACTGGCGCCTAACCACGTGAACCCAATCAAGCGGACCTGAATTGCCTTTCCTACCCAACGCGTTCCCCCGTATATACAATGCACCATATTCCATATGAAACAGCAACTTAGGATTTAAGCGTGGATTTAAAAACCTAATTTCATTTCTCTTTTAGTATTTGAATCGTTGATTCCCAAAAACATACACAATACGTACATAACTTTCCAATACGGACCACGATTTCAAATATGTACAGCTACTACCCAAAATACATATTTACACCCACATCATGTCAACGGAGCCTCAACGAATACTAGGAGTTTATACAATACTTGACGGCAACAAGGCCCCGGCTATACCTTACAATACATGACAGACTCATAAGAGATAGCATGAATTACACACGACCCCGGGAGGAAGTGGGCTCACCAGTACTGCTGAGAAATGAGGAGGAGGCACCACTAACGGCGAGCTGCGCTACCTGCTATGGACCCACCTACATCCATATAAAAGATGTAGCGCCCCGGGAAAAAGGGACTTTAGTACCATTGAATAGTAATAGTATGTATAAACAAACTTTACTCAATGTAAAATCAAACAATACACATATATAAGGCAGTTAAAGAAACCCAAACAAATTTTGCACAGAGATACAAAGAATCACAAATGAGGTTTCCACAGTTTCTTATTTCAATTGTTTCCCTTGTTGCGGCGTACAACCCGATCCCACCTCTCAATCACATTACACCCTTATTACTTCTGTTGCAGCGTGCAACCCGATCCCACCTTACAATCACATCACACCTTTATTACTTCTGTTGCGTCGTGCAACCCGATCCCACCTTAAATTTCTGTTGCAACGTGCAACCCGATCCCATCTTACATTTCTGTTGTGGCGTGCAACCCGATCCCACCATACAATCACATCACACCCTATTACTTCTGTTGCGGCGTGGAACCCGATCCCATCTTACCATCACATTTCATAGCAAACAATAACAACCCACAATTTAATCACTGGGCTTCATATAATCAAGAGTACAACTTCATAACACCCAAACAATCATGAGTTCACAATAGTCTTTATCATCCATTAATTCAACCAAAACGATGCTCATAAACAAGAATATAAATTTATTACAACCAACAATCCATATGAAGTTAAGCCACAATAAACCTTGCCAACAATGAGTCATATACAATATTTTCCATGGTTATTTAGTTCAATTAGATCAATTTACAACTCCCTTCCATCACTTGTTACACAACCCTTATCACTTAGATACATATACACATTTGAGTTTGTTACCATTCTTTCATACCAACATACTCAAGCATTTAAAGAACCTTGCATATGATAGAGTAATCACATAGAAATCACCTTTCACAATTTCAATTATCACGATAGTCGACTAAGAAAATCAGAGAATGACATCTCACACCTTGACACAACTGGACAATCAATTCACATATACTCAGCAAGAAGCTCATACCGACTGTTTGGACACCAACAAGGTGACTCTACGAAGATTAAGGTTATCCATACATACCTCGAGTCGTCCGCTTTTCATTTCTATCACAATTCATCGGACCGTCTAGCACCGTCAATCTATTCCACAATGTGACATATTTCACTTAGAATTAAGAAGCTTGTACTCAATTGAGCATTTTATCAAACGCTATGTGACCCCTTAGACTACTAACCCCCTTTTTGAGAATAATTACCCAACTTGTTTTTCTCTTTACTAGATTATGGAGTTTAACTCACATGCATGCAATATTTCACTTTTTATTTTCAAGAACCAACCTATGTATGTTTTATTCTTACCCAAAATCTGAGAAATTGGGGAAATATGGTGAAGACTTACCTCTTTAAGTGAAGAAGATGACAATAACTTGATAATTTTCGGGCTTGAGTGATTTTGGAAAATCAAATTGGATGATGTTGAAACCTTCTCTCTCAAGAAATCTCTTTTTCTCTCTCTATTTTTTGTCAGAAAATCATTAGAAATGAAGGGAAGGGTTGTTTTATAAAATAAGGGATCGGGTTTTAAATTTAGAAAATAGGAGCCCTGACACAGAAATGCGGTCGCATTCCTGCTATGCGGTCCGCATTCCTGTCGCATAGTTGGCCTTCAAATGGCCCAAAATGGGAACCATACCTCTTATGTGATCGTATAGTGCGTCTCATAAACTCCCTCGCAAAAAGCATGGGGCAAGAATGCGACAACTATATGGTCCGGATACCCAAAATGCGATCGCATTCTGGGCTGCATAGTTGTCCTCAATTTGGACAGTAGCCTGTCCAGGTATGCGACCACTATGCGGTCTACATACCTGTTATGAGATCGCATAGTGCATCGCATAACGCGCAAATTTCTGGAAAATTTAATCTTTCAAGTTCTGGGATACTTTTTACTCAAAATAGTACAGTTTTAAGAATTTCTAAAAGTTATAACAGCACAAAGACTTATTCGGGCATTATTTTAGACATAGAAATTTTACGGGTCTTTACCGTTTCAATCTTTACAAAATTATAAAAATCGACCCAAAAGTCGACCCCCACGCCTGCACCTCGGAACCCGACAAATTTTAAAAATTTCGATTACCCATTCCGATACGAGTTCACCTATACTAAATTTATCCAATTCCGAAAACATTTGGTGTTTCAAATCATGAATTTTCATTTTTGAAGTTTTCTTTCAAAACCCACAACTTCCTCAACCCAAAACACAATTTAAATGATGGAAACTAGACCTAATTTATTAAATATAATTAATTCTAGTGGAAGAACACTTACCCGTTAGAATTGTGTGAAAAATCCTCAAAGAATCGCGAAAACCCGAGCTCTAGAAGTCAAAATATGTTAAAAATGGTGATACCCCGATTTTAGAAAACTTATATTCTGCCCAAACGTTAAATGAATCGCGATCGCGGAACATGGTTTGCGATCGCGGAGAAGGAAAGCTGCCTAGGTTGTTCATCGCCAACGCGACAAGGAGTTCCCGAACGCGGAGGAGGAGAACAGGAAGCTATGCGACCGCGTACTGAAGAATGCAAACGCGAAGAACAAAGTTTGGGCGACAAGCAGGGAAACATCGCGATCGCGAAAGAATCACTGCGATCGCGATGAAGGAAAAATTGGCGGGGAAAACAGAACACTACGTGATCGCGGTTTGGGCTACACGATTGCGAAAAAGGGCAACAGACACCAGAAACAGCAGTTCAAAAATGGAAGAAAATGGTATGAAGCCCATCCGAAATGCACCTGAGGCCCCACGGGACCCCGCCCAACCACACACACAAGTCATATAACCTAACACTTACTCGCTCGAGGTTTCAAAACACATAAAACAACACTAAAACGATGAATTAAACCAAAAATCAATGAAATTCCTCAAAACTTCTTTAAACCTAAAATTTTGCATTTACGGTCCGAATCACATCTAATGAAGTCCGTTTCTTACCTATCTTCACAGATATGGCACAAATATTATGTCGAACCTGTACCGGGCTCCGGAACCATAATACGGGCCAGATACCACAGGTTTCACATATAATTTCATTTTCAAAAACCTCTTTTATTTCCAGAAAATAATTTCTTTTAAAAATTCATTTCTCGGGCTTGACGCCTCGGAATTCGATCCCGGGTATAAGCCTAAGTCCCATATTTTCCTTCGGACCCTCCAGGACCGTCAAATCACGAGTCCGGGTCCGTTTAACAAAAACGTTGACCAGAGTCAACTTTATTCAAATTTCTAGTACAAAATTATCATTTTTATCAGTTTTTTTTTCACATAAAGGCTTCCCGACTACACGCCTGGGCTGCACACGTATATCAAGGTAAGATAGAAGGGGGTTTTCACGACTTCGGAACACAGAATTAACTATAAATATACGGGATAACCTTTTGGGTCATCACAGAAAACTATGAAGGCAAAGCTAGTGAAGCTTGTGTTTACACAATATGTTTATGCAGTCTCGATTGACAGGAACAACATGTTGTTTGCTCATTAACAATAATACATGTAAAACAATGGCTAGAGAGATCGCATATACTTGTCATGTTAGAGCCAATAATACAACTAGGATACTACTTCAACGGTATAGATTTCCTAGATAAGCAATAGATATAGATAGAAAAGGCTTCTAGTATTAAAGAGAATTACCCCTGATAGAAGAGATGAAAGAAGCAGACTGTGTTATAAAGTTTGCTTGATTTGTACATAATATCTTGTTATTAATAAAAAGCTTATAGTTAACAAAAAAAAAAAAACTAAAGTATGCATTTATGATCCAATGATAAGGATTAAACTTAGCTAATCAAAACGACCATCGTTCAAAGTAAGGCCCATCATTTGATTTAATTGTTGGATTAAGGCACCTCTTATAATTATGGCACTGCCCCATCTTAACCTTTGCAAATACAAACCCAACAATAATGGCGCACTTTAGTATAGTTTCGATACTCCCTGGTGTCCATAATAACTGACTAATTTATCATTTTATTTTGGTTTAAAATAAGTGTTTATTTATATAATTAAGAAAAATTTAATTTATTTTTTCAAAATTATCCTTATGTACCTAAAAAAAATTTTACTCCTCACATTAAATTATGCTGCAACATTTAATTAAGGGTAGTTTAGTCACACTAACTATTTTGTCTAAAATTTAATACTTCCTTAATGAGTGTGCCCAAGTTAAACTGGTTACTTATCGTGGACCGGAGAGAATAATTTTTTAACCCGCCACTAACTGGACCATATAAGGAAAAGAAAAGGAATGTCTATTATTGGTCAGTTAAACGTTATATAGCAATTATATTATATTGATGTTGGTCATCAGAAATATGAAAATTCATTTGTTGTTTTTGATTACCTGAAAACTGTCAGTAAGTTAAACGTTAAATAGCAATCTTTATTGAAAATAATTCCTTATTATACATGGTTAAGTTTAGCAGCTAAGATACCACCAAGCAACCTTTATTAACAATAATTCGAAAGCTTAAAAAGATTCATGAATTAGGTCCTGTAGTTAAGATATGAAAATATATAGGTCATTTTTGTTCACCCTTAAAACTGGATAACAATTAAATTTATATTGTGATTTCACTCAACACCAATTGATAAATAAGAAGATAAATGACAGAATTAAATTATGAGTAAAGCAAATCAGTGTTCAAATAGAACTCAGCCTCGAGTCGAAGTACTCTCGAAGTGATAGGTGTAATGACAGTTAGAAAATGGAACAAGCTGATGAACAATAATGTAAGCGAGAAAGAGAGAATTATATTGCTTTGATCTCTGTGAATAATAAGAATTACAGATAATTAGAACTCTCGTTTATATAGTAGAGGAATTCTACTTATGGTACAACTCTAATTACCGAAGAAAATCCACGATTATCTAAATAACCGTTTCTGATTTGATCCGTATGATCTTCGACCAATCACAAATATCTCGTCTTTATGTTATTGTGTCATCTCAAATTATACTCGATGTCTGTCTCGTTTGGCTCTGGTTTCTACTAGCCTTGATCTTGACAGGTATCTCGATTCCGCACTTGGTATCTTATCGCGTGTCTTTGTCTGTTCCGTTATGAAGTTATCTTTCGATGCAGATTACCAGTCTCGATCAAATGGTAAAATTTGGTGGGCCCGTTTTTAACCGTATATAGATAGATCCCTCATTTTTTGGAGTGTAACGACAAGAAACGAACTGAGCCTTTGATTTTTTTTTTGACCTCGACCTATCATGATGTCATCTCCGTAACGTAAGAGATGGAAGTGAACGAAATGTCCTGTCGGTACAGTTCTCCAAATCATTAATGACTGTCAGTTGGTGGTCGGCCACTAGTGCCTTTGAACTGCCGACATAACTCTCATAAATAGGCTCTCTCCTTATTGATTCAAGTTTTATTTTCACTTTCTTCCTAATCTTCAACATTTTTAATTCTCCTAATGTTACATCCCGTACTTTTCTATAGAAGATTTATGACCGTAAGACCCCGTATGTTTAACAACCTTGATACTGTTAGATACATTTTGATATGGTACTTGTATTGAGTGGAACATTTTTGTAAAAAGTTTATATAATTTTATATAGTTATTAATATTATTACCTTCGATTCTTTTTTAAATTATATACAAAATATGAGAAAGTTTATGAGATTTTCTTTATTTTAAAGATAGAAATTATTTTCTCACAAGAAAAGAAAGTTATCTTTTTACCATTTTAAAAACTAAGCATACGAAAATTTGTACTCTTTATACGAGATTAGGAAAATTCGAAGTTGAGAAAATATATTTATTTTTACATTGATGTTTTAATAAAATAATAGTGTGTGAATTTATTTTACAGGGTACCATACGACCGTAACAATAGGATGTATAAAATATATTAAAAATAAGTGGAATTTTAAATAATTTAAGACAATTCAGAATTATGCGGGTAATTAGTTAATTATCGAGTAACGAGACATTATCTAATGACCTAATAATTGGACGAAGATTGAAATTTCTCACCCCACCCCACGTGTCAGCCCCTCCCTTTCAATTGAATGACTCTTTAAGTCATTAGTTTAGGTGGCAACATTAAATATATATGTATATATGTGTACATCTATCTTCATTTGGGTTGGAGAGTTTTATCTCTAGAGCCTACTGATAATGCTTCTGAAAGTAGTAATCAAGTGAGAGCTCTTAATACCGAATGTACTCACTGGTAACTAAGCCAAACATAACATGGAAAGGTTCACAGGTTCTAAGCAACAGTTATAAGAAAACCAAATGGACGACAGCTTAACAAGAAAATCATTTCTGAAATGTTAGCTTAGGAGAAATTCAAGAAACTGGATCTTATAATTGTTACATAAAATGAAAGACACCAATGTATTTAAAAACATTGTTGGAAGCTCGAAATTATTTGCATTCCTCTCAACAGTCAGTTGCAAAGAGAAGCTTTCCCAGTTATCCGTGAGAGATTAAATACAACTCTACGTGAGGCTTGCATATAATTCGTCCCTATAAAATCTGCTACCAAACAAAAGCTCTTTCTATTGGCTGCAAAAGGATTATATAAAGATGAATTCTAAGCTCAGGTATGTTAAGGTTAATCCTTTTTTCTTTTGACATGATCCAAGTAACGATACGTAAACGTAATTCTATTTTATAAGTGTATCTACTCTTAGTAGTTAAGGATGTCTACGGTATTCATTCTGTAAAATTGATAGTCAAGCATGTCTAAGTATGTCCCTAAGTCCTAATGAGATATACGATAGAGATCTTAATGTTTACAATATAGTGATACATGTACATGCATCTTCATTCATTTACCACTGTACTACGGCATGTCGGGCAGTTACCACTGGTTGGGCGGTTATGTATTATTATTTACCACTGGTTGGGCAGACATGCATATTCATTTACCGCTGAGCTACGGCCAGTCGGGCAGTTATATATTTACCACCATGCTACGGTCGGTCGGGCAATTACTACCAATTGGGCAGTTATGTATAATTATTTATCACTGGTTGGGTAGACATGCATATTCATTTACCACCGAGCTACAGCCGGTCGGGCAGTTACATATTTACCATCGAGCGACGGCCGGTCGGGCAGTTACCACTGATCAGTTGGGCAGTCATGCATCATACAATATGGGTAATAGATTCAAAGAGAAGTATTATATATATATATATATATATAAGTATGCGTATGCATATACGGTGGAACTTTAGAGATTCAGCTGATTCTTATTTGTCTTCTACTAATGTTGACTTAATGTTATGTTTCAGTTCTGCCTTACATACTCAGTACATTATTTGTACTGACACCCTTTTGTTGGGGACACTGCATTCATGCTAGCAGGTATAGATAATCAGTTTAACGAGCCCTCATAGTAGACGAGATCGACATTCAGGGAAGGATCGGTAAGACTCCACCTCATTCGGAGTGCAACCGAGTCTATAAGCGATCATGTTAGTTTTGCTACATACTTATAGGTACCCTATCCCATTTGATGTCGTATAATCTTAGAGGCTTTGTAGACAGAGGTTCAGTTTGTACTGTATGTCAGAGGCCTTGACGTCCCATATGTATTCATGTTTTAAGAAAAATGGTTAAGTGATACAGTGTTTTTTCACTTATAGTTATACATTACGAGTTGTGACCATGTTGGCCCATGATAGTTACAAAGAAAAAAAAAGAGTCAGAGTAGTTCGCTTGGGCTTGGCACCGAGTGCCAGCCACGCCTCCCCAGGTTCGGGGTGTGACAAAGTGGTATCAGAGCAGGTCATGTCCTGGGGAGTCTACAAAGCCGTGCCTAGTAGAGTCTCACTTATGGATGTGTTGCGCGCCACGTTTATAATTGAGAGGCTATAGGGCACTTAAGAAATGTTACCCTTCTTTTGTTTCCAGATCGTGCCATAGAGCTAAGTCTTAAGAAGTCAGTATAAAGTTTCCACCAAATTTTGTATGCACTAGATGTGCTATCATAATAGAGCTTTAAGGCATAGATGTAATTTCTACTTATGTGAAAGGCAAGTTATGAAAGAAACAGAATATACGATGGCGGATTGAAAGGTAAGTAACGTAAATGTGATGAAGATACAAGATACTCAAGTACAAAAGCTTGTGAATAGTCCAGAGCTGAGATAGGGGTTGGGTTTTAGTTTAGTATACAGAGGAAACTCTAGCGAGAGTTTTGAAAACCTCAAGGAGTTAACATTTGAGGACGGATGTTTCTAAGGGGGGAAGGATGTTACATCTCGTACTTTTTTACAGAGAATTTATGACCGTAAGACCCCTAAGTTTAACAACCTTGATACTGTTAGATACATTTTGATATGATATTTATCTAGGGTGGAACATCTCTGTAAAAAGTTTGAAAAATATGACTTTATATAGTTATTAATATTACTACTTTCGAATATATTTTAAATTATACACATAATATGAGGAAGCTTATGGGATTTTCTTTATTTTAAAGATATAAATTATTTTCTCACAAAAAAATAAGGTTATCTTTTTACCATTTTAAGAATTAAGCATACAAAAATTTGTACTCTTTATACGAGATTAGGAAAATATATTCAAAATAATTAAAATTTTAAATAATTTAAGATAATTCTAAATTATGCGGGTAATTGGTTAATTACAGGGTATCAAGACATTACCTAATTACCTAATAATTTGGTAATGATTGAAATTTCTCACCTCATCCCACGTGGCAGCCCCTCCCTTTCAATTGAGTGACTCTTTAAGTAAATAATCCAGGTGGCAACATTAAATATAATATATATATATATATATATATATATATATATATATATATATATATATATATATATATATATATATGTGTGTGTGTGTGTGTGTATCTATCTCATTTGGGTTGGAGAGTTTTATCTTTAGAGCCCACTGATACTGCTTTTGAAAGTAGTAATCTAGTGAGAGCTCTTACTACCGAATGTACTCACTGGTAACTAAACCAAACTTAACATGGAAAGGTCCAAAGGTTCTAAGCAACAGTTATAAGACAACCAAATGGACGACAGCTTAACCAGAAAATAATTTCTGAAACGTTAGCTTAGGAGAAATTCAAGAAACTGGATCTTGTAATTGTTACACAAAATGAAAGACACCAATGTATTTAAAAACTTTGTTGGAAGCTCGAAAATATTTTCTTTACTCTCAACAGTCAGTTGCAAAGAGAAGCTTTCCCAGTTACCCGTGAGAGATTAAATACAAGTCTACTTGAGGCTTGCTTATAATTCATCCATGTCAATTCCTCTACCAAACAGAAGCTTTTTCTACTGGCTTCAAAAGGATTATATAAAGATGAATTCTGAGCTTAGGTATGTTAAGGCTAATCCTTCTTTCTTTTGGCATGATCAAAGTAACGATACGTAAACGTAATGCTATTTCATAAGTGTTTCTACTCTTAGCAGTTAAAGATGTCTACGTTATTCATTCCTGTAAAAGTGATATTCAAGTATGTCTAAGTATGTCCCGAAATCCACAATGAGATATATGATAGAGATGTTAATGTTTATAATATAGTGATACATCTATATGCATCTTCATTCATTTACCATTGTGCTACAGCCTGTCCGGCAGTTACCACTGGTTGGGAAGACATGCATATTAATTTATCACCAAGCTACGGCTGGTAGGGAAGTTACATATTTACCACCGTGCTAGGGCTGGGCGGGCAGTTACTACCAGTTGGGCAGTTATGTATCATTATTTACCACCGGTTGGGTAGACATGCATATTCATTCATCACCGAGCTACGGCCGATCGGGCAGTTACATATTTACCATCGTGCTATGGCCGTTCGGGTAGTTACCACCGGTTGGGAAGTTATGTATCATTATTTACCAACGGTTGAGCAGACATGCGTATTTATTTACCACCGAGCTACGGCCGCCCGGGCAGTTACATATATACCATCAAGCTGCATCCGGTCGGGCAGTTACCACTGATCAGTTAGGAAGTCATGCATCATACAATATGGATAATAGATGCAAAGAGAAGTAATATACATATATATATATATATATATATGTATATATATATATATATATGTATATATATATATATACATATATAAGTATAAGTATAAGTATAAGTATAAGTATAAGTATAAGTATAAGTATAGGGTGGCACTTCAGAGATTCAGTTTGGTTCTTATATGTCTTCAATTAGTGTTGACTTAATATTATGTTTCAGTTCTGCCTTACAGAGTCAGCACATTATTCGCAGTGATGTCGTTTTGTTGCGGACGCTGCATTCATGCCTGCAGGTTGTAACGATCCCGCCGATCTTTTTGCGTTATCGGACCGTGTTCCCCTAAATAAAACCTCCCATAGTGGCTTATTATGATTTATGACTTGCCGGGACTGGTGGCCCGGGATTCGGAGGTGTTTAGAGTGCTATGGGAACATTTGGTTCCTTAAGGTTGGCCTTTGAGGCCAAGTTTGTCTTCGATCAACATTTTTAGTAAACGACCTCGGAATCGAGTTTCAACAATTTTGGTAGCTTCGTATGATGATTCCCGACTTGGGCGTATGTTCGGAATGGGTTTCTAATGACCCGGGAGCGCTTCAACGCCCAATATTGAATTAAGAGTTCCTTAAGTTCCTATTATGGTTTGGGATATTTTTTTGCGATATCGAGGCCCGAACGGAATTCCGAGATCCGAACTAGTTTCGTTATGTCAGTTATGACTTACCTGCAAAATTTGGTGTCATTCCGAGTAGTATAGGTCATTTTGGCGCGTTGTTAGCGAAGTCTAGAATACTTTAAGTTACTAAGTTTGGTTCTAGGGGTTTTGAGGTATGATTTTGAGTTTTAGCATTATTTTGGGTGTTCAGAAAGCTCGAGCGAGTCCGTATTATGATTTGGGACTCATTGGTATATTTGGACGGGAGCTCGGGTGGGCCCAGGTGCCTCCCGAACACCACACGAGGCCAAAAACAAGCTGCATTAGCTGCTGGTGCACCTGTTCTGGTGTGACCGCAGGTGCGGTTGCCCAGTCACAGGTGCGGGACCGCTCCTGCGATCCCAGCCTTGCCGGTGCGACCCCTAGTGGTCAGGCCGGTTCTCGCAGGTGCGGATAAAATCCCGCAGGAGCAGAGCTGTAGATGCGGTCTCCACTCCGAAAAGGTGTGGGCCCAGGCATCCTAGTCCATTTCCGCAGGTGCGAGACCGCAGGTGCGGTCCTCGAGCCGCAGGTGCGGTCCTCGAGCCGCAGGTGCGGAAACGCTGTTCAGACAATGTGTTTTATACACGGGAATTAACTCATTTCCCTTATCTTCATCTTCTTCCTTGGGGCGACTTCCACCATTTTAGAGGGGCAAATGACCTGGTTATTGAAGCTAAGTAAATTCCACTATAATATTAGCTTCATGCATGAAATAATAGCTTAATTAACTACCTAAATTAGTGGAAATTCAAGAATGGGGGTAGTAACCTAGGGCTTTCGATAATTTGAGAATTTATCCGTTAATTAGCTATGAAATCAAGTAGAAATCGTATATTAATGATCCTTAGGATATGGGTGAGTATTTCCTTCGAGAGTTTTCGGAATCCGAGCATGTGGGCCCGGGGTTGGATTGTAGAATTTCTTCAAGAATGGGAAATTTACTTAATGAGTAGGAGAATTTCTATGTTTTGAGCATAAATTAATGAATTTGTATAACATTTGGCTAGTTTCGAGTCCTCGGGTGGAGAGTTCGAAGTTCGGGCGTGTTCTTGGTCCGGGAAGTAGGTTCGACATGAGGTGAGTCTCCTTTCTAACCTTGTAAGGGGGAATTTCCCCCATAGGTGATTATATATAACTACATGCCCTTACTAGCGGGGGCTACGCACGCACGTAGTGACAAGAGTCCATGCGTAGCTACTACTATGTTTATGTTGGGTAGTTCTATGACTCACGCGCATGCTTATATGTGCCTTACATGTATTCCTAAACGTATCTTGAATTGCATATTATTTTTGATTTGGCATGAGAATATTAGTAAGTTGTGGTCCATGATATATTGCTTAGGTTCTTGCCTTAAATAATAATCTTTAATAATTCCCTGAAAATTGATAATTTTATGTATGTATGCGGCATCACGTCACATGTATGATTCGTGAGCGGAAAATCCCTACTATTATATCAATTGCGTCACATGTTCGATTCGCGAGCGGGGTAGTAGATGCATCTATGGTTCGAGCCGTTCGACCCTCGGTAGTGCACATTTATTTTTCGCGATGCTTCGGCCATACGGGTTCGGCCTATTATGTGTTGTATGATTCACTGGGAATTTGTTGTAATTATACAAAATGGTTCAGGTTAATAAGGGAATTTAGTACATTATGTGTTAGTGAAATTTGACATGCAAAGGTAAATACAACTATACATAATGATATATCTCCTTGTGATTTCTACAACTATTATGCCCGCCTAGTTCCTATTAAATCATGTTATTTAGAAATGTTGAACCTAGTAAGTATCACGTCTACCTCTCGTCACTACCTCTTCCAGGTTAGGCAGGATACTCACTGGGTACATATTTGTTTATGTACTCATGTTGCACTTCTATACTTAATTGTACAGGTTCTAAGGCTGGTGCATCTGGTTATCAGACCGGATCTCGATTCTGATCTCAGTTGGACCCGAATTCACGGTGAGCTGCTTCTCCTGACGATCCTCGGCGGCACCTTGGAGTTTTCTTTTTCTTATTTCCCATCTATTCATTTCAGACAGTGGGATTGTGTATTATGTTTTGTATATTCTGTTAGTATGCCCTTCGGACTTGTGACACTAGTTCCTGGCACACACGTCGTTGCTATTTTTGGTTTATGGGTCTGTATCTATACATATTGGCCCATTTCAATGTTTTGAAAGTGCTTTAACTAATTAGAAGGAACCTTTAGTAAATTTAGAGTCGGCTTGCCTGACCCAGCTGTTGGGCGCCATCACGACCTCAGTTAGGATTTTGGGTCGTGACAACATGGTATTAGAGAACTAGGTTCACGTAGGTCTCACAAGTCACGTGCAAACCTAGTAGAGTCTTGCGGATCGGTATGGAGACGTCTATACTTATTTTCGGGAGGCTATAGGGTTTTAGGAAAAACCTCACCTTATTATTATTCTATCGTTAAATCAATGGTTTACTAAATTTCGTTCTTCTATTCTATCACATATGGTGAGGACGCGTACATTCGATGTTCCAGATCCGGGAAGGGCCGCTACACCCATTGTTCGCGACCGTGGCAGAGGCCGAGGGAGGGCACCAGCTCGAGGCACGGGATGAGGGCGTCCCGGAGCTATTCAAGTGGTACCACCAGAGGACCCCACTATAGAGGAGCAGGGCGAGGTTCCCCTAGCAGGTCCCGCTCCAATAGATTTCATGACGACGCCAGGATTCCAGGAGATCATGGGTTGTATGATGCGATTCATGGACATTATTTCCCAGGCTGGTTTATTTCCGGCGGATCCTGCCACCTCTCAGGCAACAAGGGGAGCCCAGACCCCTACTGCCCAGGCTGCAGGACAGAAATCAGCACTTTATCATACCCCAGTACACTGTCCGTGGGTGGAGCCCATCCTGTAGCAGCAACACCTAAGCCTAAACCAGCTACGGACGAAAATCCATAGAAGTTACTGGATAGATGGACCCGATTGCACTCTCCTATATTCGGGGGTGAAAAGGGCGAGGATGCCCAGGACTTTATTGACAAGTGTAGGGGCAGACTGCACAACATGAGGATACTGGAGTCCCATGGAGTGGACTTCACTACTTTCCAGCTTTAGGGCAAGGCCCGCAGATGGTGGCAGTCCTACATCCTGGATAGGCCAGCAGGTTCCCCTACCATCACTTGGGAGCAGTTCACTCAGTTGTTCCTGGACAGGTATATCCCACCCTCCGAGAGGGAAGAGCTGCGATATTAGTTTGAGCAGCTGGAGCAGGGGCAGATGTCCGTGACAGATTACGAGGCTAGATTGTTTGAGTTGTCCCATCATGCCCTTATGATATTACCTATTGATGCTGAGAGAGCGCAGAGATTTGTAGTAGGGCTGCACTTAGGTATTAGGGGAAACATGGCCTGAGATGTAGAGATGGGGACTCCATATCAGCTTGTGGTCGAGATAGCTCGCCGGATTGAGGGTTATCATTCGAGGGGCAGAGAGCAGGGTCAGCAGGATATGAGGGCTAGATTTTCAGGAGATTTTAAAGGTGCCCCAGCCAGGGGTAGAGGTCAGTTCAGTAGAGGCCAGTCTAGCAGGCCTACATATTCAGCTCCTCCGCCACCTCCCTGTGGTGCTCCATTGAGGCCCTATTTCAGCGCCATTCCAGAGAGTTCCTACCGCCCACCAGCCATTCAGGGTTCCGTAGGCGGGTATTTTTGTCATCAGGGGTCTTCTATTCCTTACTTCAGCACCATGTCGAAGATTTCTCACCGCCCCCTAGCTGTCCAGGGTCCTTCTTCAGGGCAGCATGCCATGCCACCAACCAGATGTTATGAGTGTGGGGACCCGGGCCATATGAAGATGAATTGTCCTAGCTTCGGGGCAATGCCGTTCAGTAGAGCTATAAGCCTACATTTCCTGCACCGGCGGTTCGTCCACCCAGAGGTGGAGGGAAGACTGGTAGAGGTCATCCCAGAGGTGTAGGCCAGGCAGGGGGAGCTCTGCCAGCCCCTATTCATGCTAGCGGAGGTTAGCCAGCTCCTGTTCATTCTGGCGGGGCTTAGTCTTCCGGTGCTCCAGCTAGATTCTATGCTATCCCGGCCAGATTAGATGCAATGGCCTCAGACACCGTGATCACAAGTATTATTACAGTATGTGGTAGAGAGGCATCGGTGTTATTTGATACAGGATCAACTTATTCCTATGTTTCAGTATTATTTGCGCAGTTTTTGGATGTCCTTCATGAGTCCCTCGGTTCTCCTATTTATGTGTCCACTCCCGTGGGTGATTCTGTGGTTGTAGACCGGATTTGTCGGTCCTGTGTGATTTCATTTTGTGGATTCGAGACCCGAGCGGATCTCTTATTGCTTGACATGGTTGATTTCGAGATTATTTTAGGCATGGATTGGCTATCTCCTTATCATGTCATGCTAGATTTCCGTGCCAAGACAGTTACTGTAGCCATTCCCGAGTCGCCTAGGCTGGAGTGGAGAGGTTCCTTAGTTACTACAGCCAGCCGGGTTATTTCATTCTTGAAGGCTCGACATATGGTCAATAAGGGTTGTCTAACTTATTTTTCTTATGTGCGGGACACAACCGCCGAGTCTCCGACGATCGATTCAGTGCCCGTGGTTCGAGAGTTTGCCGATGTATTTCCTTCGGATCTTCCGGGAATGGTTCTGAATCGTGATACTGAATTCTGCATTGACTTAGCTTCAGGCACCCAACCTATATCTATTCCTCCGTACCGTATGACTTTAAAAGAGTTGAAGGAGTTGAAGGAGCAGCTTGAGGAGTTGTTAGCTAAGGGGTTCATCAGGCTGAGTGTATCACCGTGGGATTCTCCAGTTCTATTTGTAAAGAAGAAGGATGGGTCTATGCGGATGTGTATTGATTACCGCCAGTTGAACAAAGTTAGCATTAAGAACAATTATCCTTTGCCGCGCATCGATGATTTATTTGACCAGTTGCATGGTGCTCAGGTGTTTTCTAAGATTGATTTCAGATCGGGGTATCATCAGTTGAGGATTCGGGACTCAGGTGTTCCAAATGACTTCTTTTCGTACGAGATATGGCCATTATGAGTTCCTGGTGATGCCCTTTGGTTTGACTAATGCTCCAGCGGCATTCATGGACTTGATGAATAGGGTGTTCAGGACGTATATTGATTCCTTTTTCATTGTCTTCATTGATGACATTTTGATTTACCCACATAGTCTAGGGTGGCACGAGCAACATTTCAGAGTTGTGCTCCAGATTTTGCGAGAACAAAAACTATATGCTAAATTCTCCAAGTGTGAGTTCTGATTGGATTCTGTGGCATTCTTGGGGCATGTGGTATCCGGAGAGGGTATCAAGGTTGATCCTCAGAAGGTTGAGGTGGTTCAGAGTTGGTCGCGTCCTACTTCAGCTTCAGAGATCAGGAGCTTCTTGGGCCTAGCAGGCTATTATCGCCGATTTGTTAAGGGCTTCTCTCAGCTCCATTGACTAGATTGACTCAGAAGAATGCTCCATTTCGATGGTCTGACGAGTGTGAAGAGAGATTTCAGAAGCTCAAGACAGCATTGACCTCAACACCAGTTTTAGTATTGCCTTCTGGTTCTGGGATGTATACAGTATATTGTGATGCTTCGCGCTTTGGCTTGGGGTGTGTATTGATGCACGAAGGGAGAGTGATTGCTTATGCTTCGCGCCAGCGGAAGGTTCATGAGAAAAATTACCCTGTGCACGATTTGGAGTTGGCGGCGATTGTTCATGCTCTTAAGATTTGGAGGCACTACTTGTATGGAGTGTCCTGTGAGGTTTATACGTACCACTGTAGCTTGCAGCACTTGTTCAAGCAGAAGGATCTTAATTTGATGCAGCGCAGGTGGCTTGAATGTTGAAGGATTATGATATCACCATTCTTTTTCCATACATGTGTTTTCAAAACTCGGCTGAACTGAGCCAATGTGAGGCCGATCTACAAAGGCTTTCGGAGGAGAAGAGTGCCATTAAGCTTCTCTGCAAGCAAAAATATGAGGAAATCAAGGACCTCTCAGCCGAATTGGATAAAGCTCACAAGAAGCAAATCAATCTGATCAAGCAGATAATGATACTCTTAAAAGCCCATGGGCTTGATTTGGGAATGGAAGCTAACGTTTCAATATCACAGCTGCAGCAAAAGATCGAGAGGATCGAGAAGTTCCACAAGGAGGTCAATCTGATGAAGGCGGAGTTCTTGGGGTTGAAAGAAGGCATGGAACCGCTTTGCTATGGAAGAAAGGTTGCTCGAGCCCAACTATCATTGGCTGAAAGCCAACTTTGAGGCATGAAGGAGAAAATCTCAACTCAGACAGAGAAGATAGAAGAACTCGAGGATCGGTTGGCTTCCGAACTTGCTAGGCCAAATCTGTGACCGAAAAGGCAAAGACCGAGGAAGAGAAGATCGTGGCCGTCTATCGGGTCGATGCTGAAGCCGCTCAAGTCCAAGTGAACAAGGCTGCCGAGACTAATAAAACTCGAGTATACTGAGCGACTGAACTTTCCAGATGCCAATCTCGGAGGAAAACCATCGAGGAGATCCACATTCGGGGTCTCGATTTTACCGAGGAGATAGCAATGGCTAAAGAGCTTGATGACAATACTAGAGAGTTGGCCTCTTCTGATGACGACGATGATGACGATGGTGGCAGAAAAAGTGTTGTCCGAAAATAGGGAGGACCCTGGTGAAGAAGTTCCCCCGAGAATAGTTAGGAGCCTTTGAATTTTTTCTTTTCTTTTTTCTTTTGTGTAAGACCCCGATCGGTCTTTTGTAAATACCTTCATATATAAAACATTTCCTTTTTTATCTTTATCTCGAGTTTTGCTTTGTGAAGAATCAGACTCGCTTATGCGTTATAAAATTTTAATACACTTCATGCCTTGTGAAAATTTTGTTCGTAAATTCGAATCTTAGGAAACTTGATCGAAGTCAGGATAATATAGTTTTAATAGTTTAACGAATACTTGCTCAAACTCTACGTAAGAAAAACCCTTAGGTTTTAGTTGAGCGAGGATGATTTCTCGAACTCAAAAAATATAACGGCCCTTAGGCTCTTGAATTGGGCCAACATGGCCTCAAAAGAGTGGCTTTATTCCCTTCTCGGCTCAAAAAGTTAACCATATAAAATTTTTTCATGCTTTAGCATGAAATAAGTCTGTACCCGTTAGGTTTTTTGGGGTTTAGTGTTATTGAAACCCTTTGCCTTTTTTTTGCCTTAGCACAATTTTGTTTAGTACAAAATTGGTCGAGGGTCCGAACATTTCGATACCCCTAGGGTTTTTCAAGGGCTGATGTTGTCGAAAACCATTTGTTAATTTGCTAAGGGTATCCTTTTTAACCGGTTTATAAAAGTATTCAAAGGCCTGTTTTCTTGAACCTTGTTACTTTGGCCGTAGCCTTGGGATTTGCCTGTTTTGCGCTCATTTCCCGATTATACTTTGAACTTATTCGAAGTGCCAGTCCCCGAGTGCGGTGAACTTGGCCTATATAATTAAGGATTGCCTTTTTAAGGTCTTATGACCTCGAGTACGGGGTTAATTGGTCGAACATTAGTTGCTATCGGCCCTTGAGCCAATTTTCGCAACTGATCATAAGTACGAAATATTAAAGTAGAAATTTCTCTAAGGCATGGAACATCTGGTAAGGAAAAAATACTTCGTTCAATAGATCATACATGCGTACATATTTTTCCACTAGGGCTCGAGTAATCCACATGGACACGGTTCATTTGACCATTTGGCTCTTAAAAAATTTTACCTATCGAGATCCTGTTGACACGAAGTATTTTCCTTAAAATCAACCGAGGATGATGCCCCCAGTATTTGAGGTTAATTGTAAAGAAGCCTCGGATATTGTTAAATTTCTCTAAGTTAGCACGAACAATGGTTGCCTTGTTAAAAACCTTGCCGGAAAAATCCATTTGGGACAAAAATAGGCCGAAGGGCAAAAGACTGCAACGCGTGCTTTCTAACCTAAGGACTTCGTGTTTGGGGAGAACTTCAATGTATTCGATCGTACACCTGCAAAAAGTTAGTAAAAAATATAAATGAAAATTTAGAAAGTCATACCTTAACAATAATATCGGTTGAGGAGTGATATGTTCAAATTACCTGGCAATTATTCACCTTTCATCGTGCCAAGTTTGTAGGATCCCTTTCCGGTGATATCAAGGACATGATACGGTCCTTGCCAATTTGGGCCGAGTTTTCCTTCTTTTAGGTCTCAAGTATTTAGAGTGAATTTTCTCAGAACTAAGTCTCCGATTTTAAAATGTCGAAGATTGGCTCTTCGGTTGTAGTACCTTCCGATGCGCTGCTTCTGTGCGGTCATTTGAACGAGGGAGACTTCCCGTTTTTCATCTAACATTTTGAGGCTTGTATTCATAGCCTCCTGATCGACTCTTTCGTTGTCTATCGAAACCTGAAGCTAAGTTCCCCGACTTCGACCAGGATCAAATCTTCGACACCGTAAACTAAAGAGAATGGTGTTTCCCCCGTACTAGATTTTGATGTTTTTTGATATGCCCATAGAACCTCGGGAAATATTTCTCTCCATTTTTGTCATTCAATTTGTTCTTTAGATTTTGAATGATGGTCTTGTTCATCGATTCGGCCAGACCGTTCCCACAAGGATGATATGGCATCAATAAGATCCTCTTTATTTTGTGGTCTTCAAGAAATTTTGTTACTTTGCTGCTGATGAATTGCTTTCCATTTTTGCATACGATCTCGGCAGGCATCCCGAACCGGCATATAATGTGGTCCCAAATGAATTCTATAACTTCGTTTTCTCTGACTTTTTGGAAGGCTTGTGCTTCAACCTTTTTAGAAAAATAGTGAGTCATAAATAAAATGAATTTAGCTTTACCTGGTGCCGATGGTAGAAGGTTAACGATATCCATTCCCCATTTCATGAACGGCCATGGGGATAGGACTGAATGGAGTTGTTCTCCAGGTTGGTGGATCATCGGTGCATATTTTGGGCACTTTTCGCGCTTTCAAACAAATTCCTTAGTATCCTTTTCTATAGTAGCCCAATAGTCATGCTATGATGACTTTGTGAACCAATGACTGGGCACTAGAATGATTTCCACAAGTACCATCATGAATTTCTCGTAGGACGTAATCGATGTCCCCGGGACCCAAACATATCTCCAACAGTCCATTGAAAATCCTTCTATATTGTGTTCTATCTTCGGCTAATACGAATCTTGCGGCCTTCATTCGCAGAGTCCTTGATTCCTTTGGATCCGATGGAAGTTTCCCATTTTTTGTAGGTAATCGATATATTTATTCCTCCAATCCCAAGTTAGGCTTATGGAATTTATTTCGTTGTGTCCTTCTTCGATTACTGATTTCAAGAGTTGTATAAATGTCCCCGAGTTAATTTCGTCATCTTTGATCGATGACCCTAAATTTGCAAGGGCATCAACCTCACTAATTTGTTCTCGAGGTACATGCTAAAGGGTCCATTCTTTAAACCGATGTAGCGTCACCTGTAGTTTATCCAAGTACCTATACATTCAATCTTCTCGAACCTCGAAGGTCCTGTTGACATGGTTTATCACAAGTAGGGAGTCACATTTGGCCTCGATGACCTCTGCTCCCAAGCTTTTAGCCAGTTCGAGACCTGCAATCATGGCGTCATACTCGGCCTCGTTATTAGTCAACTTAGAAGTTTGGATAGATTGTCTAATTGTATTGCTTGTGGGCGGTTTCAAAATGATGCCTAGACGGACCCCTTCAAGTTTGAAGCGCCATCCGTGAAAAGGTTCCACTCTCCCGAAGATGTACCCAATTTTAATAATAGTTCCTTTTCGAAAGGTACGAGGGCTAGCGTAAGTTGGCCACGAAGTCTGCTACGATTTGGGACTTGATGGCCATTCGGGGTTGATACTTGATATCATACCCACTGATTTCGATGGCCCATTTAGCCAATCGGCCTGAGAATTTTGTCTTGTGCAAAACATTGCGAAGAGGATAAGTGATCACCATACAAATCAGGTGACATTGAAAATATGGTTTTAATTTCCTAGAGGCGCTTATCATAGAAAGTGCTAATTTTTCTAAGTGCGGGTACTGGGTCTCAGCCTCACCTAAATTTCGACTAACATAGTAAATAGGAAATTGCGTACCTTGCTCTTATCAAACTAGGACCCCAGTTACCATGACTTCTGAGACCGACTAGTATTAGTAGAGTTGTTCGTCTGCTTTCGGAGTATGGAGCAGTGGTGGGATCGAGAGGTATCACTTTAATCCTTCCAATGCTCGTTGGCATTGTGGAGTCCAAGCAATATGTTCTTCTTCTTGAGCAGTGAGAAGAATCTATGTCTTCGATCTGAAGACCTCGAGATGAACCGGCGTAGGGCAGCTATCTGCCCTGTTAATCTTTGCACGACCTTAACGTTGTCCACAACTGTGATGTCCTTGATTTCCTTGATTTTATCAGAATTGATTTCGATTCATCGATTTGACACCATAATGCCGAAGAACTTGCCCGAACCGACCCCGAATGCACATTTCTCCAGGTTGAGCTTCATGTTGTATTTTCTCAATATGTTGAAGGTTTCCTGCAAATTTGTTAAATGGTCCTCTACACGCAGGGAATTAACTAGCATATCGTCAATATAGATTTCCATTGATTTACCTATTTGTTCTTCGAACAGTCAGTTCACTAGGCGTTGGTAATTAGCACCAGCATTTTTCAGCCCAAACGACATTACATTATAACAATAAGTGCCATACTTAGTGATGAACGAATTCTTATCCTGATCCTCCGGGTTCATTTGAATTTGATTATACCCGGAGTAGGCATCGATAAAAATAAGGATCTCATGGTTGGCCATGGCGTCGATCATGCAATCGATATTTGGCAGAGGAAACGAGTCTTTAGGACGCGCCTTGTTTAAATCTTTATAGTCTACACACATTCTAAGTTTGTTCCCCTTTTTAGGGACTACGACTACATTTGCTTACCATTTGGGATACTTTACTTCCTGAATGGATCCTATATTGAGAAGTTTGGTTACCTCGTCCTTGATTAATGCATGTTTTACCTCGGACTGGGGCCTTCTCTTTTGTTTTACCAGTTTGAACTTCGGGTCCAGGCTCAATCGATGTGTTGTGATCTCCGGTAGGATCCCTGTCATATCTATGTGGGACCAAGCAACCTATTCATATTATCGATAAGAAATTTAATAAGTTTTCCCTGAGCTCGTGGTTTAGCCCTGTGCCCAGGTATACCTTTCACTCGGGCAGGTACTCGATTAGTATGACTTGTTCCAGCTCTTCGACTGTCAATTTGGTGGCGTTGTAATCCTCGAGGATCATGAAGGATCGATGAATCCATTAGTCTTCATCCTCAGCTGTTCCCTGTTTCTCCAACTGAGTCGAGGCCGGTGGCTGTAGTTGCTATTTAGATTCTTGTTTTCCTTTGGCCTATGATCCCTTAGTCAATGAAAGTGCCGATACCAGTATCACTTCATCGGTGAAAAACATTTCCTTTGCAGCGTGTTGTTCCCCATATAACGTTTTACTCCATCCGTCGTCGGGAATTTCAACATTTGGTGAAAGGTTGAAGGGACCTCCCTCATATTGTGAATCATGGGTCTTTCGAGCAGGGCGCTCTATCTCATATCACCCTCTATTACATGGTACTTTGTTTTGTGAATAATCTCTCCTACGTTTACTAGTAAAATGATTTCACCTTTAGTTATTTCGCTTGCCAAGTTGAAACCATTGAGAACCCGATCTGCGGGTACGATCTGATCCTGTAGGCCGAGCTGCTACACGACCCTTGACCAATTAATATTGCCCGAGCTCCCTGGATCAATTAAAACACGTTTAACCTGAATTGTTTTCATAAGGATAGAAATTACCAAAGCTTCATTGTGGGGTTGGGAGATCCCTTCTGCTTCCTCATCATTGAAAGATAATGTGCCTTCTGGCACGTAGTCTCGAGTTTGTTTTTCCCTTGTGACCGATACTTTAGTGAATTTAAACAAAGGCCTTTGTGGAATATCGACCCCTCGAACGATCATGTGAATCACGTGTTGTGGTTCTTCCTTCATGTTTTTCCTATTCGCGTACCTGTCTCTGAAATGGTTCTTGGATCGGTCGCTCAAGAACTCTCGAAGGTCATCCTCGTTGAATATACTGGCTACCTCTTCCCTTAGTTGTCTGCAGTCTTCGATTATATGACCATGTGTACCATGGTATTTGCATATTTGATTGGGATTTCTTTGGGATGGATCAGTTTGTAAGGGTCTGGGCCATCAAGTATCTTTGATCCTCCCTATGGATGAGACAATACCCCATGCGTCGATGCTGAAGTTATACTCCGATAACCGGGGTGCCTTTGTGGGATCAACATGTTTATCGAAACCGCAGTTGATCATGAGCCCTCGATAGCTCTATCCTCGATCATTCCTTCGATCATTTTGGATGGTATTGCATCCTGGGCCACTATTTCTACGATCTAAATTATATGTTTGATATAGGTCGCTGTTCGACTGAGGTTGTCTGTCGATATCCCTCTGATTTATGCTGACGGGCCTATTTGGGTAAACGGACCCGGAAGTGTCCCTAAATGATCATCCTCGACCCTGATCTTTGACTGGTACCGATTATGTACATCGGCCCAGGTTACCACCGGATATTCAATTAAATTATGCTTCAGTTGACGTGATGCCCAAACCTTCGTTAGTTCAAACCTTGCGTAAAGGCTTGAACAACCTAATCGTCTATGACCAGTGGTAGTTCAATTCATTCCATCTTGAATAAATATACGAACTCCCTAAACATTTTGTTGTCTTTTTGTTTCACCTTGAAGAGGTCCGACTTCCTAGTAGCAACCTTTATCGCTCTGGCATGTGCCTTAACAAAAGAGTCCACACGCATTACGTAGGAATCGATGGAATTAGGTGGCAGGTTGTGATACCTTATCATTTCCCACTTCGATAGAGTTTCTCGAAATTTCTTCAGCAGAGTAGATTCGACCTCATCATCTTCTAAATCATTTTCTTTCATAGTGCATGTGTATGAGGTAACATGTTCATTTGGATCGGTGATCCTATTGTACTTGGTTATTTCTGGCATGTTGAATTTCTTCGTAGTCGACTTTGGAGCCGCACTTGGGGGAACAGGTTCTACACAAACTTCTTCGAATGTATACATTTTAAAATCGGTGGTGCCCCCAGTATTTGGTCGACTCGAAAGTTGTATGTCTCCACTTTCCTATCATTAGCCTCGATTTTCTTTTCTCCCTATTCAATTCGATTAGTGAGTTCCTTGAGCATTTTCATAATGGTGGGTTCAGTCCTCGATTCATTGGTGTTCAACCTTTCCGGCACTGGCTCGGTCCTGTGGACGACTTCTGGTTCGACCCCACTCGGCGTTCGATGTTGATTTTGTAGGTGTGCTATATCGGCTTGCTGATCTTGTAACATTTCGAATATCAATTGGATGCTGACTCCACCACATGCGTACCTCAACCACCAGATCTACCTTCCCTGCGTACGCTACCTTTGGGATCAGTGCCTAAATTTACATTTATGGCGACATGTGAACTGACATTGACGGGATTTGCAATTGGTACTCCTCTGAGGTCAGCCTGAGGTACCTCGATCCCTAGGGTGGCTATATTTTCATTTTCCCCGTGAGATCCGAGGCCATTGTCACCATGTGTGGGTGTTGTTTGTGAGTTCGACATGTTTTATCCTGAAAACATAAAACACTTACAAGAACAAGCGTAAAGTAGTGTGTGTTATCAGAATCATTATTAAGGAATCAGTATTATCCCTAGCCCCACAGTGGGCGCCAAACTGTTTACTCTTAAAATTGGATAACAACTAAACTTATATTTTTGTTTTAAGGATATGTGATTTCATTCAACACAAATTGACAAATAAGAAGATAAATGATAGAATCAAATTATGAGTAAAGCAAAGCAGTGTTCAAATAAAATTCAGCCCTCGAGTCGAAGTACTCTCGAACTGATAGGTGCAAGGACAATTAGAAAATAGAACAAGCTGATGAACAATAATGTAAGTGAGAAAGAGAGAATTATGTTGTTTGATCTCTGTGAATAACGATGATTACAAATGAATAGAACTCCCCTTTATATAGTAGAGGAATTCTACTATGATACAACTCTAATTACGGAAGGAAATCCCACGATTAGCTAATTAACCGTTTATGATTTGATACGTTCCGAGATTCACGCCATGATCTTCGACCAATAACGGATATCTCACCTTTCTATTATTGTGCCTTCTCCGATCATACTCGATGACTGTCTCGTTTGGCTCCAATTGCTACTAGCCTCGATCTAGACAGGTATCTCGATTCCGCACTTGGTATCTTACCCTCGTGTCTTAGTCTATTTCGTTACGAAATTATCTTTCGATGCAAATCACCAGTCTCGATCAAACAGTAAAATCGGGTGGGCCCAATTTTAACCGTATACAATCTTTCAAGAAAAAGAAAAGGAAAAAAAAATCTTTCACCTACAAGTCTTCCCTACTAAAAATATCATCATCGACAATCAGATTAAATAAAATTACATTACATGTTGAAAAGAAGAAATTCTTAAAATAATTAGGAGAAGATAAGGGCAGCTCGATGCACTAAGCTCTCACTATGCTCGGGGTCCGGGGAAGGGCCGGACCACAACCTTACCCTGCATTGCTGCAAGAGGTTGTGTCCACGGCTTGAACCCGTGATCTCATAGTCACATGACAACAACTTAACGAGTTATACCAAAGCCCCTTCATAATTAGGAGAAGATATATTATAAGAAAACGCTGTCGGATAGACGAAAATTGAAGAATTGGATTGAAGTTGAAATTCACCCAAAAACTCTATTCACAACACATTCATAAATCTCCAACTTGGACATCAATTTTTAAAGAATTGTTTTTTTCTTGAAAATTAATTATACTCTGAAGAATGAATATCTCTACTTTGATCATATCTTCGAACGAAATCATGAGAAAATCACTTCTTCTTTTGTTTCGTTTCCAAAAATGAGAGTGATGTTAGAACAACAAGCAGTAAATTGCATATTGTGTTGACATATCAATATGATGTAGACCATACACGTCCTGATGAGCCAAAGGCCAAACATTTGCATTACATTCGGAGGTTATCACCTCCCAATCATCGACCGTCACCGCTCTTTCTGGTGGGGCTCAATTCGTACGCGGATGACACATTCTTTCAATTTTAATTCTTGACAAAACTCTAATGCCTTTCCTTACATTAATGTATTTCAGAATAGAGAGTCAGTAGTTAGGCACTGGATCTTTCAGGACAGCTATTTCAATAAGAAAGCCGTTACAAGAAAATTGATTCGAAATTTAGGTCACGTCTCATTGTTCGCACGAATATGTATTTGAATATATATTTTAAAAAATTTTCTCAATTACGTATATATAATTCAAAATGAAGATAATAGATACTTACTTAGCCATTTATTGTGCGCATGGTTGGTGTGTGATCATCAGACGTAAAATTAGCCTGTAGATGTTCCTTTTTTCTATGCTGAATACCTCCAGCTTGTTCAATCGAGTAAGATCAGAAGTTGATTTCCGGAATCACAAAGTTTACTTACATCAAAGGACTTGATTCTAAAATGAAACGACTGATAAAATCCAACCTCTATGCATCTACCTCATTTCGACCATCCTTTCGGGGAAATAGCACCAAAGTATTGTACAATGGACCGTCTAGGTAGATAGTATGTCACAAAAAATAAAAATAAAAATAAAAATTAAGTCACATGTTCTAACAAAGTGAAGATAACATAAGGAAGCTTTGTCCCTTGTCTCAGGTTGGTAATGGAGGTTATCTTCTAAGGCCCCATTCATTTAATTTTCCAGACGGGTCACAGTTCATAAGGTTTGTGGTTCAGCTCCGTGTGGGGTCTAATTGACAGCTTCTACCATTTGTCTATTATATGTTTTGTTTATTGAGCAAGAAACTTGACGAAAAACCCTGTATACTATTTTGACCAGAACAACCATGACGGTGTGTGGATGATATGTTCAATACATATGATATAAATTTACGCCAATAGGTTGAGCTGAAGTGATGCGAGAACGGAGAAGTGTCATAAAACAAAATTGGGATGTCATTGAAAGTGAATTTACGGTTTAGTGGCTGTAATTTCACTTAAAATTTTTAGGTTTAAAGTTGTAGTTTTCGCTTTTCTCAAGATGTATTGTTGCTTTGCCTCGAGAGACCTTGCGGATTTGTTCTTCGAACTATGTCACATGAGCCTAAAGATGTGTCTACAATGTGAACTTTGTTGTGTCTAATATACAATAATTCATTTGTCCCTCCTCGATATAGAAAACTGCCAAATATATTGTACTTATATGTATCCTTCTTCAAAATCTAACCTATAAGCATGTTTTTTTTTAAATATTTTTTTTTTTTTTTTTGTAGTGGAGACATTTTATTCAAATAAAATGACTTAAGAGTCAATAATAGAGAGACTAGCCTAGATAACATAGTACTTATTCCGTCCCTTTCAAAAACAAAAATAGCAAAGTACGGTAAAATACATTAAAGCATTAAACTTCCAAAAATATCCATACTACATCTATTCTTAGCTAATTAATCTGCAACTCCATTTGCTTCTCTAAATACATCTTCTATGGTGAATTGCCTGCTTCAAATAATAAAAACTTGCAATCATCAACTAAATTAAGAATGACTTATTTATGATCAACAACGAGTAATGAATGGAGAATAATTCAAGAACACAATAAATGAGAAACAATGAATTAATGAAGCAATTGTAGAGAATGTTTTTGTTAGAGAGCAGGGTATGTTCTTGTTCTTGTGTTGAATATATATATTTTACAAAGTGATAAGGGTCCTCTTTATATATATGAGGGGGAGTCCCAACATGGTACATGCATTGTTAGTGTAAAGAGATATGGCTGATACAACAATTTAATTCCGCAGTACGGGCTTGTATTATCTTGTGTACTTTATCAACTTTAAACATATGCTCCTGGGGAATTTCCCGCCTTTTCATGTTGGCCATCGATATGTACTGCCTCGCGGTCGAGGACCATTGATATGTATTGCCTCGAGGTCGAGGACCCTCGATATGTATTGCCTCGAGGTCGAGGACCTTCGATATCTCCCCTGATACAAAAACTCGGGCCTTCGAGCCTTGTAAGCATTAAAATGACCGTAAAATTGGGGTCTTCGATTTTAGTCATATACATATAGTCCCCGTGTTTCTTAGAATGAAATGATAAGAAATGGTCTTGAATTCTTGACTATTCGATATCTTTATCATGACGTCAGTCACGTGAGGTCATCAACTGATGTGACAGAAAGGTTGCACATAGCATGGTTCTCAAAAAGCCCCTGAACCGCTATTTACCGCTAAGGAGTGCCTCCTCGTACCCTATGAAACCTCGTCTGATCTTGAGGTTGATAAATCTTTGTTGGTAGCAGAACGACGCGAGCCCATGCCTCGTTATATTGGTTCGGCGATCGATATTGAAAGGGCAAAGGTTGATTGCCTTTGGGAGAAAGCGGTGCAAGCGGAAATCCCTCCATCTGAAGGAGATATAGCTATTGACAGAGCCGGTCGGGCTATTCCTTGGCGGAGAGAATATAACTCGAAGATATTCCCTTGTGTCGCAGATAAATCTCGATGTTGGGAAATGCTTCACCAATTCGTCTTTTCCCTGAATCCGATTCCAAGTAACTTCACATATATGTTATATTTTTTCAGCTAAAAATTCCTGTGGGAATCTTAATATATTCCCACTTGAAGTTCTTGAGTGCTTTCCTAATTTAGGGGGTAGCATGCCTTGTTGTGATACTGGCGAAAGTATAGCCAGAAATGTTCTTGGTCCGAAAATCCATTTGCGAGACGTTGGAAAATACACCGAATGGAATGGGCACTGTCTTAAAGGTGCCACTGACGCTCAGAAGGAGTTGAGGGGGAGACTTTCGATCGAGAGCGCAGAAGCAATGAACATGCTCGGTGCAGATCTCAGAGGTAGACCCTCAGGAGATTCACGATAAGGTCTTTGGTTTCTTGGAAGAGATAGAGCAGGCTAAGGAAGACGAGATTGATGCCAAGTTCCTCCTCTCTATCGACGGAAGAGAAAAGAGCTGGTGAGGATGCTAGTCCCGTGGGGGTTGATGAAGGCAAAGTCCCCTGGGGGAGGGGGGACGAAGTCCCCGATAACAACGATAGACTAGGTCTCAAAGAAGGTAGATTAGGTTTTTATTTGTTCTCTCCTTCGTGTAAGGGCTCCAGGAACGAGTAAGGTCGATACGAATTTTAATGAAGCGGGCGACTCGGGCTCTTATGCTTTTTTGCCCTTGAGGCGCTTTGGTTAACCGTTTCGGGCATAGTCTTCGAGTCTGGTTTCGACTCGAGCTCAACGAATCTCAGGTTTTTAAATTGGCCCTAAGGTGATTTGGATTGGTATGACTTGTAGCTGGCGGCTTGGGCTCTTATGCGTAAGGTCGATACGACTTGCTGGAGACTTGGGCTCTTACGCTTTAGGTTGCTACAACCTTTAGTGTAGCTGGAGACTCAGGCTATTACGCTTTAGGTTAGTACAACTTTTAACCGGTCCTTTTCGAAGTTTTTGAAGTAATTGGAGGTCTGTGATTTTATGGCAACAGTCGGACGTCTCCGAGTTGCGTTAGTTTGGACGGAGCCTTATGACGGTGGTCATTGTATTTGCCGTGGCATTTTAGTCCTCGAGTGAGAAGCCATGGTGTCTATATTGAGGGTATGCCTTTTGGGTCTTACAAGTTCCATATATAGCCTTGACATTGATATGGGGTTTATGCATGTTTCAAGGTCTTACAAATTTCTACATACCTTGTTTGAGGTCTTACAGTTTTGATGTTTCTTCGTAGAGGGCTTACGAGTTTGAAGTTGTTGGACCTGAGGTCTTATGGCTACGAGTCGGCTGTCGAGATTAGTCCTTGAGGGAGAGTTGATATTGCTCCATGGAGGGCTTATGATGTTGATATTGCCTCATGGAGGGCCTATGAGCTCGAAGTATCCGGCCGTGAGGTCTTACGACTTCGAGTTAGATAGTTCGATGAGCTGATAGTCGAGGTCGGAGTCGATATTTCCTCGAGGATGTCGTATGCGCTCAAAATTTCTAGCCCTGAGGTCTTACGGCTTCGAGTTTTTGGCGACTTGATGGAGCGGCTGTCGAGGATAGTTCCTGAGTGCTTGATAGATTTTTGGCCCTGGGGCTGTCTTTTGTGAAAATATCAAACTTCTTTGATGTGCAAAATTTTTCGATGATAGAAGGTACTTCTCTGATTACTTGGTACAAGTATAGATGTTCTTACCATCGATGGTTCGATCGTTCTATGCAAACACAGTTCATTCGACTGTTGGGTGCGATACATCATTCTCCTGTCGAGACTCTCTTTGTCATATTCCAGTGATCTCCTAGGGGGATGCCCCTCAGTATTCAAGGTTGGTCGAAGAGAAGCCTTGAATACTTGGTGAGTTCACCTCGGGTAGCATATGGATATTGCCTAATTAAAAACCTTGTCGGTAAAACCCATTTTGGGATAAAATCCGACGTGAGGGAAAAAAAGCGTATCACATGCTTTAAAACCTAAGGCTTTCGAGCTGGGGGTGATTTGATTCCTTCTAATCGCATACTTGCGTATTTGATTAGTGTAAAAACTTGAAGGAAAGAGAGACAGAGAGGATTTTACCATAAAAATAATAACGCTTGAGCATCGATATGTTCCAATGGTTTGGAAGTTGCTCGCTTTCCATGGTGCCGAGCTTGTAGGATCCTTTGCCGATTACTCCGAGGACGCGGTAAGGTCCTTCCCAGCTCGGGCCTAGCTTCCCTTCATTAGGGTTTCGAGGGATTCGGCTTTATCATTTTAAAACGGGTGGTAGGGCGTTGATAGGATTCTTTTTATTTTGTGATCCTCGATAAACTTTGTTATTTTGCCTCCGATGAACTGCTTCCCGTTATCACACATTATCTCGGAGGGATCCCAAATCGGCACATGATGTGATCCCATATGAAGCCGATGACTTCTTTTTCTCTTATCTTTCCATAGACCTGTGCTTCCACCCAGTTTGAGAAATAGTCAGTCATAAACAGAATAAATCTAGCTTTACCTGGTGCCTTTGGTAGGGGGCCGACTATGTCCATTCCCCATTTCATGAATGTCCATGGTGATAAGACTCAATGTAGCTGTTCACCGGGTTGGTGGATCATTGGCGCAAATCTTTGGCATTTGTCGCATTTTCGGATGAACTCTTTGATGTCCCTTTCCATGTTGTCCCAGTAGTAATCTGCTCTGATCACCTTTTGAATTAAAGAATCGGCACCAGAGTGATTCCCTAGGTGCCCTCGCGTATTTCTCGAAGCACGTAATCAGTGTCTCCTGGTCCCAAGCATACTGTTAGGGTCCCATCGAAGGTTCTCCTGTATAGAGCTCCATTCTTGTCGAGTAAAAATCGGGCTGCTCTGGTCCGAAGGGCCCTTGATTCTTTTGGATCCGTGGGAAGCTTCCCTCTTACCAAATAATCTATGTATTTGTTTCTCCAATCCCATGTCAGGCTGGTGGAGTTAATTTTGACATGTCCTTCTTTGATCACAAACTTGGATAACTGAACAACAGCTCGGGGAGTATGTCATCTTCTTCAACGGAGTACCCTAGGTTTGTGAGTGCATCGGCCTTGCTATTTTTCTCCCGAGGTATGTGGACCATAGTCCATTCTTTGAAACTATGCAAAGTGATTTGAAGTTTTTCAAGGTACCGTTGCATCCTATCCTCTCGAACCTCAAAGATCCCGTTTGCCTAGCTTACTACCAGAACGGAATCACATTTGGTGTCGACGGTTTCCCTCCTAGGCCTTTGGCTAATTCGAGACCTACAATCATAGCCTTATACTCGACTTCGTTATTAGTCAACCTTGCAGTTTTTATAGATTGTCTAATCACGCCACCTGTAGGTGGCTTCAGAACTATGCCGAGCCCGGATCCTTTCACATTCGACGCATCATCGGTGAATAAGATCCACACCCCGAGGATGTAGCGTTTTTAGTAGAAGTTCTTTTTCTACCTTGGGCACGAGGGAAGGCATAAAGTCGGCCACGAAGTTCGCAAAAAATTGGGACTTGATAGCCGTTCAGGGCTGATATTCAACCCCCCCCCCCCCACCAAGCTCGATGGCCCATTTGGCCAACCGGCCTGACAATTCAGGTTTATTCAATATATGCCGAAGAGGATATGTTGTTAAAACACATATATTTTGGCTTTGAAAATAAGGTTTCAATTTTCGAGATGCACTTATTAATACAAGAGCTAATTTTTCTAAGTGTGGATAACTGGTTTAAGCATCCCCAGGGTTCGACTTACATAGTAGACAGGGTATTGCGTACCTTGCTCATCTCGAACCAACACGCCACTTACCGTTACCTCGGATACTGCTAAGAACAAGTATAGCATTTCATCCTCCTTTGGGGTGTTGAGAAACGGCGGGCTTAAGAGATACCGTTTTAATTCCTCCAAGGCGCGTTGGCACTCCGGAGTCCACTCAAAGTTATTTTTCTTTTTGAGTAGGGATAAAAAGTGATGGCTCCGATTTGATGAGCTCGAGATGAATCGGCCCAGCGTTGCTATCCACCCACTCAACCGTTGTACGGCCTTTACATTGTTTACCACCGTGATTTCTTCGATGTCCATGATTTTGTCGGGGTTGATTTCAATCCCCTTTTTGATACCATGAAGCCTAAAAATTTGCCTCAACCTACATCGAAGGCGCATTCTAGGGGTTGAGCTTAATGTTGTAACTTCTAAGGATGTCGAAAGTTTCCTACAACTAAGTCAAATGGTCTTCTGCGAGTAAAGACTTAACCAGCATGTCATCAATTTAAGCTTCCATGGATTTCCCTATTTGATGTTCGAACATCTTTTTAACTAGGAGCTGGTACGTGGCCCCTACATTTTTTATCCCGAAAGACATTACATTGTAGCAGTATGTGCCTTACTTTGTGACGAACAAAGTCTTTTCCCTGTCCTGGGGTTCATTTGAATCTGATTATACCCGGAGTAGGCATTGAGAAAGGTGAAATCCTCGTGGCCGGCCGTGTCACCAATCAATCGATCGATGTTAGGCAGCGAGAATGAATCTTTATGGCATGCTTTATTTAAGTCCTTATAATCTACGCACATTCTTAATTTGTTCCCTTTTTGGGGACCACTACTATATTGGCCAAGCACTCGGAATACTTTACTTCCCTCATGGACCCTATTTTGAGGAGTTTTTCTACCTCGTCTTTGACGAACACATGCTTTACCTCAGACTGAGGCCTCCTTTTTTGCTTCACTAGTTTGAACCTGGGGTCGATGCTTAGTAGATGGGTGGTTATTCCCGGGGAGATCCCTGTCATATCTAAGTGTGACTAGGCAAAGAAATCAATGTTGTCTATAAGAAATTGAATGAGTTCTTTCCTGATTTCGGGGGTTAATCCCGTTCCCAGGTATACCTTTCGATCTGGTAGGTGTTTCTTCAAAATGGCTTGTTCCAGCTCTTTGAATGTTGATTTTTTTGCGTCCGATTATTTAGGGCAACGAAGGTTCGAGGGGTGAGGAAGTTTTCCTCGTCATCCTCGGGGACCTGTTTATATTCTGACACCTCCGAGGTGGAATATATGGGTTCTGGCGCTATGTCGTGCACTACGAACATTTCCATTGCTGCGTGTTGCTCACCATACACTATTTTTATGCCATCTGTTGTCGGGAATTTCACTATCTGGTGGAGAGTCGACGATACTGCCCTAATGTTTTGTATCCATGGCCTTCCAAGCAGGGCGTTGTGTCTCGTGTCCCCCTCGATGACATAAAACCTGGTGCCCCAAATTGTACCGGACACGTCGACTGGGATGATGATTTCCCCCTTCATCGTTTCGCTCTCCAAGTTAAACCCTCAGAGGGCATTAGAATCAGGTACGATTTGGTCAAGCAGCTTGAGCTGCTCCACTACCCCGAATCTGATTATACTGGCCGAGCTACCTGGATCCACGAGCACGTGCTTAATTTGAATGCTATTCGAGAGGAAAGAAATTACCAGTGTATCGTTATGTGGTTGGGACAAGGCTTCGACATCTTCCTCTATGAACACAATAGTTCCTTTAGGTATACAACTTTAAGTTCGTTCTTTCATGGCGGTGGGCACTTTGGCCCGTTTGAGCACGAGTTATTGCAGTCCGTGATCCTCATGATCGTTGTTTTCATGTGCGTTTACTGAGTTAGACATTTTCTAACTTGAAATTGCAGATTCTTGGACAAGAAAAAGTGTGAAGAATAACTTGTGTTTTTAGAAAACTAGCACTAAAATAATCACTATTATTTTTGGCCCCATGGTGGGCGCCAAACTGTTTAAGTTGAAAATTGTAATAAAATTATATTTGATTTTGTGGTTTTAAAAATACGTGATCTATTTTAACACTGATTTCTTAGGCAGTAGATATTGAATAGGAAGTTGTCACGACCCCAAAAATCTAAACTAGCCGTGATGGCGCCTATCGTGATACTAGGCTAGCCAATTTACTGAAAATAATAAAATGATTTTTCCATTATACACATCAAATATCCGAATTTTCATAATAATTCTGTTTCTTAAGCATTTCAAAACAATAAAAATGATCAAAATATCTAAGCACAGTCCCAACATCTGGAGTCAACCGTCATAAACATATAAGAGGTGATACAGTGTAATACAAATCCTCCACTACAACAATTCTAGTGAAGTAAAAATGATAGAGTAGGAAGGAGAAAGAGTAGGATGTGGACGTCGAGCAGCTACCTCACAATCTCCGAAAAATGCTCCAAATGGGGTAGCTCAACTATCGCTCTACCCCGGTACCTGAATCTGCACACAAGGTGCAGGGAGTAACGTGAGTACGCCAACTCAGTAAGTAACCAATGTATCTAAAAACATGAGTGACGTGACGAGCAATTAAACTTTATAGTTTCATAAAAATAAGTAACAGTAAAGCTAATAGATCAAGTCAATACTCCATATATACCAAAGATTTCACAAAACTCCAGTTTTTCCGTTTAAACTAGTTTAAAACATTAGTCAACATTTATCAAGAGGCTCAATGAAAAGAAAAGTAAAATTAGTAGTTTCATAAAAATATCAGCCACTCGGGCATAGTGTCGCTCAAAAATAAAGCCTCTCGGGCTATCCTCTTAGTCACTCGTGACTCTACTCTCATAAGTCAATGCTCACACTCAGCACTCTCACTCATCAGGTACCATATAACAACTTATGCGGCATGCATCTCGATCCAATACACACACCCCCCCCCCACATATATATATATATATATTTGTTGCGGCGTGCATTCTGATCCATATAACATACGCTGCGACGTGCAGCCCGATTAATGTAATAGTCGACTGCGCTCACTGGGGGTGTACAGACTCCTGGAGGGGCTCCTATAACCCAAGCACTATATTGTTGCGGCGTGCAGCCCGATCCAATATATATATATATATATATATATATATATATATATATTGCTGCAGCGTGCAGCCCGATCCATATATAATGTATATTATTGCGGCGTGTAGCTCGATCCATATATGATATATATTGCTGCGGCGTGCAGCCCGATCCATATATAATATTTATTGCTGCGGCATATAGCCCGATCCATATGTAATATATAATATATACATTGCTACGCCGTGCAGCCCGATCCATAACTATCCTCGCATACTCGGCTCTCGGCCTCACTTAGTCATCCTCACAAGCCACTCGGGCAATTCATCTCAATTCACGACACTCAGCCCAAAATATCTCTCAGTGTTTCAAAATAATGTGATAATAGTGAAAATAACAACAAGTGGTAAATATGACTGAGTTCACAAATGTTATATCGGGATGATGTGAGAATAGTGTAAAATACCCCTGAGGGTCTAAACAGGTCGGCACGAGGCCCCAAACATGGCTCACAACCCATAAACAAGTATATATTTCTAAAATATAGGATGTTGTAAGGTTTCAAATCGAGTACGCGGCTTAATAGTCGCTAGGGGACAGACCAAGTTACAATCCCTATCAATGCATACCCACACGCTCATCACCTAGTATGTACGTCACCTCATTTACCAAAACAATATAAAATACCGGGGTTTCATACCCTCATGTTTAGACTTATAATCGTTACTTACCTCAAAACAGCCCAAAAACTACTCCGCGGGGCTCTTGCCCCTCGAATCGGCTCCCACATGCTCCGAGTCTATCACAAATCAGATCAATAACATCAAAATATCCTAGGGAGATAAACCGCAATCAAAAACTATCAAAACTAGGCACAATTCCTGAAATTGGCAAAACCCGGCTCCCGGGCCCACGTCTCGGAATCCGATAAAAATTTCATCACAAGAATCCTTA
Source organism: Nicotiana paniculata (assembly GCA_005239505.1). NCBI lineage: Eukaryota > Viridiplantae > Streptophyta > Magnoliopsida > Solanales > Solanaceae > Nicotiana > Nicotiana paniculata. The sequence goes on from ML355104.1 coordinate 54,839, forward strand.
TCCTATCACGATTCCGTACATACCAAGAACATCAAAATCGGACCTCAAATGGCCCCTCAAATCATAAAAAGAAATTTCCAATTCTCCCTTCCATTTTTCCCAATTTTCTTCTTATTCCTCAAATTGCATGGCGAAAATCAAGACAAATTCATGAAATTTAACCAAAAGTTATTGAAGAACACTTAACACAAGAATCACACTGAAAATCTCATCCAAATTCTCCTTCCCCCAAACTTTTTTATGGAATATTGAGTTATGGCCAAGAACCCCCAAAATTAGAACTTAAAACTGTCTGCCTAGACTTTACTCTGTGCGATCGCGGAAAAAGGCACGCGATCGTGAAGAACAAAATGATGCCCAACAAAACTAACCCTATGTGGTCGCAGAACCATCTATGCGATCGCGTAAGAAAAGTCCTCAAAACAATGCGATCGCGACCAGCTCTATGCGATCGCATAGGGCAATTCCATCACCTCACTGCGACACGCATCCACACTGTGCGATCGCAATAAGCCTCACGCGACCGCACTACTCTGCCTCCTCCCACTACGCGATCGTCGACCATTAAATATGATCGCATACAACAATTTCTACTGCCTCACCAACAAACCTATGCGATCACAGCCCCATTATTGTGATTGCATATAAGGAAACCAGAACCAAGAAAATACAGCAGCAACAGTAGTCCTTATAAGGCCAAACACACTCCGTTAACCACCCGAAACACACCCAAGGCCCTCGGGACCTCAACCAAACCTACCAACACACATAAAATCATTCAAACTTAGTCGAGCCTTTGTAACACCAAAAATAATGCAAAAACACGAAAATCACATTTGAAACTTCTAAATTACGCCAATGATGCCAAAACCAACCAAAATACGTCTGAATGACCTGAAAATTTGAACACATATCCAAAATGACATTACAAACCTGCTCCAACTTTCGAAATATCATTCCGACCCTGATAGCCTATTTTCCACTGCCGACCATAAATCGCCAAAAACTAACTTTTGCTAATTCAAGCCTAATTCTACACCGGACATCAAAACCACATTCAGAACACACTCCTAAGTCCCAAATAACCTGACGAAGCTATGCGAATCACAAAATCTACATTCTGAGGTCGTTTACCAATAAGTCAACTTCTGGTTGACTTTTCCACTATTGAACCAAGATAAGAGACTAAGAGTCCCATTTCTCTCCAAAAATCTCTCTGAACCCGAGCCAACCAATCTAACACAACGTAATGAAGCTGAACCACATATAATGAAGCAGAAACGGGGGAAACAGGGCAAAACGCTCGGAACGACCGGCCGAGCCGTTACAGAAGTGAGAAAAATAAAATAAGAGCGAAAGGAACGAAATTATGCAAATCGGCTAACGGGGAGACCAACCTCAAGGGTGATCAGAAAGGCCTAGGGGTCGAACTTTAGAAGCTTGACTAGGGGATACCGATAACAGTATAACAGTGTTGAAGGCCTTAAGAATGGCCTATTTATGATCAACAACGAGTAATGAATGGAGAATAATTCAATAACACAATAAATGAGAAACAATGAATTAATAAGGCAACTGTAGAGAATATTTTTGTTAGAGAGCAAAGGATATTCCTGTTATTGTGGGCTCTCCGATTTTAGTCGTATACAGATATTGATTTTTCACTAACCTTGATCCGGCGGTTTACCTTTTACATACACAATTTTTATTGTGTTCTTAAAGCTAGTGCTTGTCATAAACTTGTATTCTATCACCATCCAAAATTTCACTAACGATCGTGATGGCACCTAACCTCCATTGCTAGGAAATCCAACATCCAACATGGATCTATCCAAACATAACAAGTGTAATATCACAGAGATAGTATAAAAAGCAGAATAAGTCTTTCAACAACAGAAAATATAAAAATACTACAATAAAATTTTCCTAAAACCTAGTAGTATGAATTTATGAGCTCTGAAATGAGATACAACGGAATCTCTCAATAATACAATTATTGTCTTAAATATGAATAACAATATGTAAATAGAAAGAAAAGGACTCCAAGATTCTGCGGACGGTCATGCAGCACTACCTCTAGTATCCTCTGTCAGCTGCCACGCAGTCTCCTGAGGTCCACTACTACCAACGCCCGTATTTGAACAAAAATATTCAGAACTGTGGTATCAGTAGGGGATAATGTGTACTTAGTAAATATCAAGTTTAATCTCAGTGAAATAGTAACGAGGTCCAAGTCATGTGATACCTACTAATCAAATAGGCTTTTAAATTTATAATTATACACAAGAAGATTTTTCTCACTTGTTCAACATATATGGGGGGCCATGAAGTAGCTCAATCAATCTCAGCTCATCCGAGCGCATTAGTAGCGCCTCTGATTTTTTTCACTCAAGCTCAACCCATCTATGGGTCCATTAAGTAGCTAAATTTATTAGGTAGCTAGCCCTGACAACTGTGACACTCATGCTCGGGGATATTAGCTACTTCTCCCTTTGTGAATCTGAATGCACTAAGACCTCGTGGCTAAAGTGTCTGCTAGACCAACTCACTCTCATTAGAACCTCGTGGATAGACTGTGCACTAGAGCATTTTCCTTTTTAAATTTGGAACTAAAAGTTTGAGAATTACAAGAAATCACAGCACATCAAGAAACTAATTATTTTATTTTATTAATATGTACTTAAGATCTGAGAAATTTTCATGACCCGAAATCCCAACCTCGGGGTCTTGATGGTGCCTAACGTCCACTTTCTAGGCAAGCCAATATTAGCTAACCAATTTAATAATTAAACAGTACAAAATAGAATAAGAATAACCATTAACGATAATTTAAAACTAAAATAGATAAAATAAACCCTCGTCATAACACGATCTTGTCGCGCCCTATTTTCTCGCAAAAGCGGGTTTTGACATGTGACAACTCTTTTATACGGGTATTAAAAAATAAGAGTCTACACCTAACAATTCTTAAGGTGTGTTAGGGTACCTATTTGCGAATAACTCTATTTGACTAGTCAACACCGCCAAAGTTCGGGTAAGGCTCGAATTACCTCGGAAAGAAAGTGTAAGGCACTCTTCGAGGTCCATAACTGTAGAACCCGGCAAAACATTAAACTATGTGGATTATGTAATTAGGCTACGCGATCAAATAAATAAAGAGAGATTATAAGTTCAAATGTCTTATTAAACATATGAGAATCGGTATACATCATAGTATGACTACAAGGATAAAGTAAGGGGGGGGGGGGGTCCTACGTTTTTTTTTCAGCATAAAGGATCACCCCGTGCACCATAAATAATACTTCACAACTTCCTTTAGCTATGATTTGATCATATTATTTAGTGGGCAAAAACTATCATCTACTTCTATCCGATTACTATGTTAAAGTTGTTTACCTAAAAGCGTTTTAATTCAATTCTAGGTCCTACCCTATCAGTGCACTACCCGTCCCATACCTATGTCTAGGAGGCTTTGGACCTCTATTTGGGTGGTTCTAGACTTTACATAGGATGCTAAAAATGATAAAAAACTAAGCAACATTCAAAACAGGTGGACTGCACATTATAGCAATGAAAGGCTAAAGTTAGCCTCCACACATAAGCATAAAAACACGTGATCAGTCTCACATTTTTAGATTAGGAAGTATATGATGTTAATCATTAACTCCTATAGGCAGGATTTCTATGTGATTATGGTCAATATAATCCTGGAAGTATTGCAGCGTATAGGCAGGTTAAAACATTGCAAGTCCTATAAGCATGATTTCTAATTGTTAACGTGATGAAGCAATGAACCGATACGAGTGACCGAATAGGTAATGATGATTCTATAAGCGTGTATCTTAGGCAGAAGATAGTGTCCTATAGGCTTGTTATCAAGATAAGCAAGGCATATTATCTAACAATCGCACATTAATAGCACAAGTTGAGTAATGATCAACGATATTTGGATCCTAAAGGCATGCTATCTAGTAGTGTATAGAAACAAAGCATGTATATAAGGGAAAAACTTATATTTTAAACATGTTTTTGATGTTAGCAGGTAAAGCATTTAGGTCCCTATAGGCATGCTCTATATCAACGTATAGAAAATACGGCGTGTCAAACAAAGTAACAAGTAAAGCAATTAAACCCTGTAGACATGTTTTATACCCATTCATGTGACAATTTTAGTACCATATCCCCCTTTTTACTACTTTCCCCGTCATTTTTTATTACAAATTATTACATACCAATTTAATGAATACAAGTGCAAATATTACACACTGAATGACTACAGGCCTAACAAACAGCGCCGACCCAAAAGAGAAATAACCCAGTATTGTCTGGGCCTTCAGCAATATCACTTTTCACACGAATAGTAGACACATATTAAAGCACACCTCAAATAGGAGAGTGTATCAATTACACAACTCGAGGCCACACACGAGCTCATACCAGGATTAGATGGAGGAACCATACATGGCAGGAAATTGACAACTCTAAATTTAGTAGCAAAGTTAAACGAGCAAAAGAGTAAGGAACTTAGAGTATCATTAGTGATTTAATAACAACAATTGAAATAAGATAATGGAATCCCAAATCCTCGATGCTTAAGAGTTCACAAGAGCATCGAGAAGGGATCCGAGTAGTGCTTGCACTAGAGGAGGTCGTTTAATAGTATTATGGCCTTGGCTTTCAGCCGACCAAGATTTCAACAGGTTCAGCAAATATTCGAGTGTAACATAGTAAGGAATGAGTGAAAGAATAGAATAGCGAGAGTAATAGCAGCCATGAGTTCTGTTGAAGGGAATTGGGGGGGGGGGGGGTTATATAGTAGTAAAAATTGAACAAAAAAACAAGGAAATATAATTAATCAAACACAAAATAAGGAAATAAGAGCATGCAGAATAACTTTAGAACCATATTAGGAAAAAAAATCACGCAAACCTTACTTTGACCGAAATCAAAGATTGGTTGAAGATCTTAGTAAATCGAACCCATGTGACCTTCCCATGATGCATATAGATGAGTTAAATAATAAGTAGCACAATAATTTTGTCTGTAGCAATGAGATAACGCGTAAAAGTAAGAGAATCAAATAAGGGATCCATGATTTGACCAGATTCGAAAAAGATTTGGGGAAGCGACTAGTAATTTGAAATATGTGATAATGCACGAGATAACATAATTTAGATGAACTGGTGACTATGACGCATTTTGAGATGTTGTAACCCCCTTGATTCAAAATTTTGAGGGTCCTCCTCAAAATTCTGCCCCAGTTTAAATGCATCCTTCTGGAAACACATTCCTTGGTGGTTCCAAACGTGATGAGATCGGGGAAACTCAATACCTTGCCCCAATTTATGACCATAGGGAATATGCAGATTTTATTATGATACGAGCAAACCCATATGGATGCCTACGTATTCCCTCCTGCACTCTTCAATCCAAACGACATCATTTTGTAACAGTATATTCCCCATGGTGTGATGAATGTTGTCTTCTCGGCATCCTATTCATCAATCTAGATCTGATGGTATCCTGCGAAGCAATCAACAAAAGATTGGAGATCATGCTTGGAATAGTTGTCAACCAGTATGTGCATGTTGGGCAACGAGAAATCATCTTTAGGACTTGCCCTATTGAGGTCTCGATAATCGACGCATATTTTAACTTTCCCATCTTTCTTCAGAATCGGCACAATATTGGCCAACCAAGTCGAGTATTCGACCACTCGGAGAACCTTGGCTTAAATTTTCTTGGTGACCTCCTCTTTTATCTTCAAACTTATATCCGACTTGAAATTTTTGAGCTTCTGCTTTACTGCGTGGACACATAGGATTGGTGGGTATTTTGTGAGCTACTATGGATGTGCTTAAACCAGTCATAACGTCGTAGGACCATGCAAAGATGTCTTCATATTCCTTTAGGAATCCAATATACTCTTCTTTCTCTGACGGTGATAGATGAATGCTTATACGTGTTTCCTTGACCGTTTCAGAATCCCCGAATTTAAGGGACCCAGTTTCTTCCAAATTAGAATTTGGTTTATTTTCAAAGTTTTCTACTTCTCTCACGATTTCCTCAGGTATTATATCATCTTCCGATTCCTCTGAATCATTTTCCTTATGTTGCATTGTCTCATTACATGTCACAGTTGTAGGTTCATCAAGATATGTATAATTATGCTGAAAATAAATGTAAAAAAATAATAATAAATACAAAAAGCAATACTGCATTATAAAAATTTTAAAACGTCAACAAGTGCGGCTTGAAGGCTTGAGTAATTATTTCATAATAAAATACTGAAAAATGTCTCAAATGCTCGAAACTATTTTAAGATAATTCATACTAATTTTCCAGGCTACCCAGGAACTCGATGTGCCCGGGATGGTGTAGCGGTCCAGTTCTTGAGAACAACTCCTTCCTCCATAGTCTGAATGGTAAGGTCTTTCTCCTCCTCCTCCTCCTCCCTAAAAATTGCACTATATTCCATGTCTTCTTCATCTAGAAATAACTTCCTCATGCCAGCAAAAACCACATTTTCCTCAGATCCCCACATCATGTCAGCTTGATGGAACGTCTGGCACAGAGGTAGTACCGGTTATTCTAGTGGATAATAAGGAGCACGCCATGGTGATAACCAATCCTAGTATTCTTGCCATGTGTATTCATATCCGAGTCCAAAAGTCTTACCACGGTACTGTGGTTATATGGGTTTGGTGATCCCTTGAAGATGTTTGCCGAGACCCTTATCGATTTCATACCACGTCCACAACATTATGCTTTCTATCTTGTTGCTCTGCCATCGGTCCCTTCAATTGCGTTGACTCGTTCAATGTGATGGTATGTTTCTCCACCTAACTTTTTTTGATTTTTGATAGCCAGAACAGTCTGATTGGTGTAGATGGGGTTACTTCCATCTCCATAGATGATCACCTTCTGATGATTTCACTCAAACTTCATAGCCTGATGCAGAGCTGAAGCCACTGCCTCGGCGGCATGTATCCGTGGTCATCCCAACAATAGGTTGTAAGTAGCAGATATATCTAGCACTTGGAACTCGACATCAAAACAAGTCAGGACCATGTGTAGACTGAGGTTGAATTCTCCAATGGTGGCTCTCTAAGATCCATCAAATGCCTTCACGTTCATGCTTCCCATTCGTATCTCGTGCAGGCCATGCCTAGTCTCTTTAGAGTGGTCAATGGACATATATTGTGACTTGAACCTCCATCTATCAAGACACTGGCGATGAACTATCTTCAATTTTCACCGTAATGTGCAACTCCCTGTTGTGACTCAGTGCTTCTGGTGGTAATTCATCTACGTGGAACGTGATTTTATGGCTTTCCAATAACAGTCTGACCATGTTAGCCATCTCTCCACTAGTGATGTTGGTGGGCACATAAGCTTCACTTAACATCTTCATCAAGCATTCATGTATGTGTCTGAGATTTGTAGTAGTGATAAGATGGATATCTGAGTAGGATTTTGTTCAGGCGGCCAACAACAAAATACTCCCTTGCTTGTATCTTCCTCCAAAGATCATCAGTGCCAATCTCGACAATAGGCAGCTTAGGCGCAGCTTCCTTGCTTGTTCCTCCCAAATTCTCAGGTGTATAAACTCCGAAAGGTCTAGTCATACCTTGCACCGCACCTGTTTCCTCCATTTTTTATTTTCAGTTTCTCTTAATTTTCACAATATAATTCCATGGAATGGCATCGGATTTGTAAGATGGCATGTGAGCTACCATCACAGTGAATGATGTAGCTACCTCAACTTCAAATAGTGCCTGGTTTGTATCACAACATGCATGAGGGTAACTGGAGATGTTTTAGGAATGTCTCCTTCTCGGATGAGTCCAATGCACCCTTTCTGATCCAATTCCTCATCAGTTTCTATCGCATTCACTCTCTCACATATATGATCCTGGAAAGGATTATTACAATCATTTTGTGAATATTCGTTTGCATGTATGACCTTAGTGTCGATCAACGTCTGAATCTTATCATTCAATGTGCGACATTCCTCAGTGGTATGATCCTTCATGAAAGAATGATAAGTAGATGTGTTGTTGGGGTTGATCCATTGGTAGGGGTTTTCCACAACAACAACAGGGATGAGAGTAACATAACTAGCGGCCTTCATTCTCTCATACAATTAGTCTATGGGTTCAGCAATTTCGTTGTATTGTCTAGGAGGTCTGCAGTAAAAATTTGGATGCGGTTTCGGGTAGTTTTTTTCGGGCAACTAGAGGCGAATAGTAACATGCATGTTGGGTATTATAGGTATGTTACGTTTGCAGCGTGGTGTTGGTATATTATGGGTGAGGGTTGATATGTGGGGGAGGTGTTTGGTATGGTACGGGAGACTTAGGGACCTGGGCTACCATCACGGCACCCACTTCTTTCTTCTTAAATGCCTTCTGATTGCAAATGTTTATTTGTAGCCTGTTGTGCCTCAAATTTCATTCCATTTTTAATTCCTTCTTTTATTTTTTCTCCTAACTTGATGATGTCGAAGAAATTGTGATTTTCAATAACCATCAACCCTTCGTAATACTCCGAGTCTTGAGCTTTGATAAAGAACTTCTTATTTGTTCCTCTTCAAGTGTTGGCCTTACCTTTGCGGCTTTTTATCTCAAACAAGTAGCATACTCGTATAGAGTTTATGTTGGCTTCTTCTTGAGGTATTGAATGTAAAAAATGGCTGGCGCATTTTCCATGTTGAATCTGAATCTATCCATGAAGTCTGACGCCATACTCACCCAACTAACCCACTTTTTTGGGTTTTGACTGATATATGAAGACAAGACGTCTCCTATAATGCTTCGCCTGAACAGTTTCATACGAATTTGTTCATTATTGCCCACTTCTACAAGTTAGTCACAATACGTTCTTAGATGCACTTTAGGGTCACCACTACCATCGAACATTTCGAACTTGGAGATTTGTTACCTAAAGGACCTTCTCCATGCTTAACTCTTTTGACCCCATCAATCCGGTTCCCTAGATCGCGCATATCAAACAATAAGCGTTCGCTAGATGTCCTCCTTCACTACCATCCATGTCTTGGAAATCATCGAGTCTCTTTCCTATCTTTCCCTCGAGTTGCATCAATCTTTGTTTCATGTATTCCAATCTTTCTGTTGACTTAGTGTAAATATCCTTCCACTACTTTAGCGCCTCCATGTTCACTTTGTGTTGTTCCAGATTTTTAGCTTCAGACCCGAACACCCTTTTGCGTAGTCTCTTATACTTAACATATGCCTCAACATCATATATGATCCTAACCTTTAGATTGACCCCTGGCTTGACGTCCCTTGCTACGTCGTCCTCCAACCATCATAGATAGTAGTACATATGACCAACGTGATACCTGTCTAGCTCAATGGTTTCTCTCTCCACAATGATCTTTTGGTTCCACATATATTTTGCCTCGAACTTAAGTGGAATGACATCTCCTTTGAAATCTACCCTGTACAGGTATGACCTGTTTTCTCCCTGCTTGCATATTACCCTTATGGGAGCATAAAGATAGATTCCTCGCAATCCGATTAATACAAAATCAGTAGTCCCCATTGACTTGATAATGAACTCACTTCTAGGAAACCATTCAAACATATAATGTACCTGCTCGTCTGTCAGATTGCAGAAGAAACACACCAACTTACAGCATTTCTGGGCTGTGCAAACCTGTCTGGGATAAACATCAGTTTCTTTGGGTGATGGTTGAATATGTAGTCATTCACCGGCCTTCGAAAAAGCTCTTGACAATACTCTCCCCTATGAAAGTGAGCAACCAGACTTGTAGTAACAGATAACCGCCCTCAAAGTTTCCAAATATCTGCTTGCACCGATCTAAAGAGCAATACATCTCAGCTAAGATCATAGGGATGATGGTATAAGTTTGTCCCTCGATCCGTCCATCATGGACCTAGAGAACATGGTTTAGCGAGTGTGAATCCTTCATCCCTTCATTGGACATATCAACAACCCCGAGAAGTAAAGAACCAACACATAAACCTGGCGGTGCGTCCAACCCAAGGAAGTAATGGCGAGTTCATCATGATGAAGACAATACGACTTGCTATGCCTATAACGCTCGTAAAGGAATTTAAAAGGGATGTATGATTTCTTTAGACAGAGAAGATCGTCATTCATCTTAAAACCTATCATTTTCAGAAAACCGCGGGGAGTGCCATTATCTAGTACAAGTAATCCCAAACTATCCCATGGTAACTTGACGAAGCCCACTATTTCTTCTAGGAGAGGAGTCATTTCTGTATTGCAAAATCGGAAAACAGCTCTTTTCTCGTCCCAGAAAAATGTAGCAGCCTCAATCAATTCCTTGGTTGGTCGAATGTTTAACAGGGATGGCAAGTCACCAAGTGCTCTTCTCACATGATTTTTGTTGCAAGGTGCAATGTGTTTCCACCAGTCATGTAGCAAGGGTGGGATCTTTTGGATCATACCGAATTTGGGGATTTCATGCTTCATATTCTGCAAACAAACAAAAGTTAGCCCTTTCCCCCTCCAAATTTGACTACTTATGCAATAATGATCAACATGTTGGCATATTTTCTCCATGTAATGCACATAATGTGATAGTGTCCATTAGGATTGTGGAAATCATGTCGGACATTGGACAAGGTTCATCTTAGCGGGTTGTTACGTTAATGCTCCAACCCGTACTAGGTTTAGCCTGATGCATGTGCATTTCATGTTTGAGTAGGGTTTCTAGGATGGTCTAGACTGATACTCTCAAGTGGACAACTAGAGAGGGAAAGGCACGAGACCGTTGATTGCACCGTTGATCGACTAGTCTACCGCAACTAAGCCTTTTCGATTTAAAAGGGTACCTTTAAGGAAAGCGCACACACTCACCAAGTGCCGCTATGTTGATAATTTGAAGGAGTGGAGTATGATATGGAGCACGCGGAAATAATAACACGTTTGCAAGTATTTTTCATGATAAAATATGTAAAAGTAGTAAATAAAATAGCAAAAGTAAACATGGAAAGAAGAGAGAAGAAAGACAAAAGAAAGAAGTCAGTTTAGTTCATGAAAAATCAATGTGCGAGGATGTAATGAACCAGGTAAGGAGTAGGGATGTGAGAGGCATGATATAACAGTCTTAGACAAGATGAAAAGAGATGGAGAGCGGTCATAGCAAACATAGAAGAATAGGGTAAAGGATGTCATGACAAATTTAAACAAATAAGGGTGAATAGGGGAAGGGATGTTCATTTCATAGCCATTTCAAACAATTATAGGTGAATAAGTGATGTGCATGAAACAAAGAAATTAATCCACATAAGTCAAGTTCATTATGGAAAGAGCCTAAGTTTAAATCCGGAATGGAGTCGCCATGCTGTCGCGCCCTATTTTCTCGCAAAATCGGGTTTCGACACGTGATAACTCTTTTAAATGGGTACGAAAAGAGAAGAGTCGCCACCTAACAATTTTTAAGGTGTGTTAGGGAACCTATATTTGAATAATCATGTTTGAATAGTCAACGCCACCAAATATCGGTTAAGGGCTCAACTTACCTCGGAGAAAGGTATTAGGCACTCTTCGAGGTCCACAGTTGTGGGTCCTGGCCGAACTTTAAACTATGTGGATCATGTAATTAGGCTAGGTGATCAAATAAATAAAGAGAGATTATAAGTTGAAAAGTCTTATTAAAACATATAAGAATCGGTACAAATCTTAGTATGACTACAAGGATAAAACTACATTGGTCTATAGTAAACAACTAAGTGCGGAAATCAAGTATGTAAACAAAAGGGAGGGAGGGGGTCCTATGCTTTTTTTACCCTAAAGGATCACCCTATGCAACATAATTAATACTTCACAACTTCCTTTAGGTAGGAGTTGCTCATATTATTCAGCGGACACTGACAATTATCTCCCGCTACCCGATTAAAATGTTCAAGTTGTTTACCTAAAATCGTTCTAATTCAATTCCAGGTCGTACCCTATGCGTGCACTACCCGTCCCATACTTATGGTCCAGGAGACTTTGGACCACTATTTGGGTGGTTCTAAACTTTACTTAGGATGCTCAAAATGATAAAAAAAGTGACATTCAAAACAGGTAGGACTGCACATAATAGCAATGAAGAGCTCAAGTTAGCCTCCACACATAAGCGCAAAATCACGCGATCAGTCACAAATTTTTAGATTAGGAAGTATATGATGTTAATCGTTAACTCCTATAGGTAGGATTTTGATGTGATTCTGATTAATAATATACTAGCAGTATTGCAGCATATAGGCATGTTAAAACATTGCAAGTCCGATAGGCACGATATCTAATTACTTACGCGATAATCAGTGAAGCGATACGAGTGACCATATTACTGATGCTGATTTTATAAGAGTTTATCTTAGGCTGACATTAATGTCCTATAGGCATGGTATCTAGCCTAGTAAGGCATGTTATCTAACAATTGCACTATAATAGCATAATTTGAGCAAATGATCAAAGATATTTGAATCATATAGGCATGTGATATAATAGTGTATAGAAACAAAGCATGTGAATAAGGTAAATACTTAGATTTTAGACATGCTTCTGATGTTAGCAGGTAAATCATTTAGGTCCCTATATGCATGTTGTCTATCAGCGTTTAGAAAATATGGTGTATCAATCAAAGTAATAAGTAAAGAAATTAAACACTATAGGCATGTTTTCCACCCATTCATGTGAGATTAAAGTACCATATTCCCATTTTTACTAAATTCCCCATCATTTGTTATTATAAATTATTACAGACCAAATTAATAATACATGTGTAAATGTTACATACTGAAAGACTACATGCCTAACAAACATAGCCGGCCCTAGAGAAAAATAACCTAGTATTGCCTGGGCCTTCATCAAGCTCACTTTTAACACGAATAATATACCCAGATCCAAGCTCACCTCAAATAGGAAAGTGTATCAATTACACAACTCGGGGCCACACATGAGCTCATACCATGCTTAGATGGAGGAACCATACATGGAAACCAGTTGACAACTCTGAAGTCAGTAGCAAAGTTAAACAAGGAAAAGAGCGAGGAACATAGAACATCAGTAGTGATTCAATAGTAGGAATTTAAAGAAGACAATGGAACTCCAAATACCCGATGCTTCAAAGTTCAAAAGATCCTCGAGAAGGGCTCCAACCAGTGCCTGCACCAGAGGAGGTCGTTTAACAATATTATGGCCTTGGCTTTCAGCTGGCCAAGAATTCAATAGATTTCAGAAAATATTCGAGTGTAACAGAGTAAGGAATAAGTGAAAGAAGAGAATAAAGAGAGTAAAAGAAGTCATGAGGCCCGTTGAAGGGGATTAGGGGAGGGGTTTATATAGAAGTAGAAATTTAACAAACAAACAAGGAAACATAATCAATCAAACAAAGAATAAGGAAAAAGAGCATGCAGAATCGTTTAAGAGCCAAATTAAGAAAAAAAAAACAAACCAAAACCTAGTTTGACCGGACTCAATGATTGGTTCAAGATCTTGGTAAATCTGACTCATGTGACCTTGCCATGATGCATATAGACGACATATCATCCAAATCTCGAAGGGTGAAGCCGATTTACCTTGATTCAAAGACTGATGTTTGCCAAAAGTGAGGCAAATCCTAAGTAACACAATAATCTTGTAATTAGAAATGAGGTAATGCGTAAAAGGTAAGAGATTCATAGAAGGAATTCATGATTTATCGGATTTGGAAATAATTTTGGGAGGCGGCTCGGATTGCTGAAGTGAGGGGAGGGTTTGAGGGCGTATAGAGGTGGTTGAACGGGTAAAATGAGACTATGGTTTGGGGTAAGGTTAATTAGAAAAGGGAGATGACATATGGGTCCTTGATCTCCCAAGACCAACGACTAGGATTTAATGAGAGGAGGATCGGGTTAGTGGAAAGGTATGAGGTAGTAGGTCGCTGGTATTGGGCTAGGGGTTATTGGGCTGGAGTTTAGGGTTTGGGCTGGTGAATTGGGTCTGATATTTGGCATGTTTTGTGTCAGATTTTAAATATAGAAATTAAAAGAAAAATAATTTAATAAAATATCTAAATAAATATAAAAGTACTATTTATGCAACTTAATATTTTTAAATAATAGTTAAATATTATAAAAAATTATTTTGACCCTGTAATATAGGTGGTCGACAAGTAATATAGGATTGTAAGTTCAGATATCGTACCAACATGGACTTCTGATTAACTATCAACTAAATTAAACCCAAACAATTAATTTATTCAAGCAATTTTTGAATGTGTGATTATTTATCTACAACTAATCTTGAGTAGCAAACTAAGAAATTTAAGAAACAAGTTGGCGGAATTTTAGAGACGAATTCAATGAGAGACAATATTCTAGAGCTATGGGTTAGCTAACAATCTCGTTGAGTCTTCTACTTAAATCGTCGAATTAATTTATCTGGTTTATTGGTTGACACGGTTAATATTACGCGTAGCCTTCAGTAACGACCCGACCGGTTGTTCTGAGAGTTATAGCCCCGTTTCCCCCATTTTTGATTCTTTATGTGTTATTCAACTGTTTTGAGTTGTATCAAGCTGGTAGGTTCGAGTCTGGAGTAGTGTTGGGGTGAAATGAGACACTTAGTCTCTTATTTAGAAAGCTAAGTTAGAAAAGTCAACCGAAAGTTGACTTATCAGTAAATGAATTCGAAATTGGATTTTTATGATTCTGTTAGCTTCATTGGTTGATTTTAGGTTGAGGAATGCGTCCGGAATGTAATTTGGAGGTCCGTGGTTAAATTAGGCTTGAATTGGCTAATGTGCAAAATTTGGCGATTTTGGTCGGCCGTGGAAAAATTAGGTATAAGGGTTGGAATGGAATTACGGATGTTGGAATAGGTTCATAGTGTTATTTGTGACGTGTCTGCAAAATTTCAGGTCATACGGACGTGGTTTGGTACGTTTTAACATCGTTGGCGAATTTTGGAAGTTTAGAAATACTTAGTCTTGAATTCGGGGTTGATTCGATGTTTTGATGTTGCTTTGGGTGTTCCGAAGGTTTGTCTAAGTTTGTATATTTCTATGTGACCTATCAGTTTTTTTGGTTGAGGTTCCGAGGACCTTGGGCGTGTTTCGGAGGATTAATGGATTGGATTTTGTGAAGTTTGAAGTGCTGGTTTCTGGTGTTGTGAAATTCTTGTGTTTTTCTGCACCGGCGGATCAGGAGACGCAAGTGAAATCATCGCAGATACAAAGAGTGGGTCGTAGATGCGGAATAGGGAGACTGGGGCTGGAGCGCAGATGCGCATGTGATGGCCGCACCTGAGATCCCGCAGGTGCGAGTGGAGAACCACAGATGCGGAAGTGGGCAGATAAGTGGAAGTTACAGGTGCGCCCTTTGGACTGCAGGTGCGAGGGAATAGCCGCAGATTCCGAAGTTCGTCGAGTAAGTGAAATCCGCAGGTGCGCTCCAGGGACCGCATGTGTGGTTGTGCAGGTGCAAAGACGGGGTCCGCATGTGCGGGATATCGGAGCAGAAACGATATATGCCCCACTTCACGAATGTTTGCCCTTTCTTCACTATTGTTGGCGTGTTTTGAGCTTAGGGAAGTATTTTTCAAGGTATAATCAAGAGATATCAGTAAGGTAAGTTACTTGGGCTTTATTACGTGTGTTTATAATGATTTCCCACTGTTTAGTCATGAAATTGGTAGGAATTTAGGGTAAAATTGAGGGAGTTAGGGCTTGAGTTTTAGAGTGTTTGAGGTGAGGATTTGAGGGACCAAACAGAGTCGGAATTCGATGAATTTTGCATAGTTAGACTCGGGAGGAAATGAGGTTTCTAGTTCTGCAAATTTTGGCGGGTTTCGGGACGTGGGCCCGGGGGCGGGTTTTAGCATATTTCGGATTTTTGGCTTATTTTTATAGTTTTTGTTGTGGAAGTCGTTTCTCTAGCCTATGTTGATAGTATTATTCTAATTATGGATAGATTTGGAGCTTTTGGAGACCTAGTCGAAGGACGAGTACATCTCGGAGTAGGATTTTACGCTGCTAAGGTAAGTAACAGTTTTAACTCTGGCTTTGAGGGTATGAACCCGGAGAATTGATATCATGTGATTGTTTTGAGGTAATACCCACGCTAGGTAACGGGCGTGTGCGTGTACAACATGAGGGATTAATACTTGCTCCGTCCCGTGAGGCTGTGAGGCCTAATAGCCATTACGAATTTGACTTCCTTCATATTAGAGATCATGCTTAAGCTTTATTCAGGCTCACACTATTGGCATTCAGTCATAGAAGTTCTTGCACATGTTTACCTCATTCTATTATTTTGCTGATATGCTGTAATACTTGATTTGGGTTGTGTTCCCTTATTTGCTGAGAAATGTGAGGCTAGAGAGGTACATGACTGAGTGAGGCTGAGCGCCTGTTGTGAGGTATTGATATTAGAGCATGTGAGTTGTCCGTGCGGATCCAGGTATTTATACCGTAGCACGTGAGGTGTCCGTGTAGCATGTGAGTTGTCTGTGCGGATCCGGAGATTGATATTGTGGTATGTGAGTTGTCCGTGCAGCACGTGAGTTGTCAGTTCTTAGCGCTTGGGATGTAGCAGCCCCTCCGGAGTCTGTAAATCCACAGTGAGCGCATGTACCTATTGTGTGTGTGCATTGAGGGCTGAGTGATGGAGTGGCATTACTGAGAGGTTTCATTTACTTTTGTTGTTGTTGCATTTACCTGCTAATTTCCTTGTAGCATTGGTTGATTTACGGATACTACCTACATACTACTATTTATCCTTAATTGTGAAAAGAAATAATTGGATTGTTCTGCTTAGCTTGTCACTACTACTTAGTTCCTTAGTTATTTGTGTTACTACTGAGTCAGTTGTACTCATACTACACCATGCACTTTATATGCAGATCCAGGTGAGATAGAGCGCGTCGATCGTTGAGTTCAGGCTGGCTATCTTTGGAGACTACAAGGTAGCTACTAGCGTCCGCATGACCTTGTTACTCCTTTTATCTTCTATTTCTCTTTGTGGGTTGTGTTGGCAGTTAGACAGTTAATATATTAGTTTATGGATTTAGACGCTCATGACTTACTAATACCCCGATGTTTGGGGCTCACTTTACTCATTTCTATATTTATTACTACAGTTTATCTTGGTTTATGAGAAATTTAATTATTGGAAGTATTTTTATGAAATTCTTATAATCAAATTAGTAGTACTATTTTGGGAAGCAGACTTGCCTGGTAACACAATATGCGCAATCACGACATGGTTTAGATTTGGGTAATGAATAGTTGGTATTAGAGACTAGGTTACATAGGTTTCACGAGTCATGAACGGGTTTCTTAGAGTCTTGAGGATCGGTACGGAGAATTCTGTACTTATCTCCGAGAGGTTGCAGAACCTTGAGGAAAATTTCCCATTCTTGGATTCATGTCGTGCGTTTTTTATTACAATAACTAAACATCTGCTATTCATTCTATAACAGATGTTTTAGCGGGACCAGCCCAGACACCACCTGTGCCTATTGTTATCCCACGCCTTCAGGAGGCCCTGGCCCAGATTTTATCACTGTGTACGGGCCTTTCTAAGGCGGTCTCAGTTACTACGACCGCATCCACTTCTCAGGTCGGGGGAGGCACCCAGACTCCTGCCGCCCGCAGACTTGAGCAGGTTGTTCCGGGACATCAGACTCCGGGGGCACCTCCAACCCAGCTGGTTGCAACTGCTCAGGATTATGTAGCTCCTGTGATGCCAGAGGATGATCATCGCATGTTGGAGAGGTTTGGGAGACTCCAGCCTCCGTCATTTGGTGGTGTTGAGGGTGGGGATGCATATGGTTTCTTGGACAAGTGTTAGAGGATGCTTCGAACCAGGGTATTCTGGAGACCAGTGGGGTCTCATTCACTACTTTCCAGTTCTCTAGGGCTGCACTTAGTTGGTGGAAGGCTTACGATAGGCGTAGGCTGGTTGGCACAACGCCCCTTACTTTAAAAAAGTTCTCCGTTCTTTTTCTTGAGAAGTTCGTACCTGAGTCCCGTAGAGAGGAGTTGTGTAGTCAGTTTGAGCAGCTTCACGAGGGTGAGTTGTCTGTTACCCAGTATGAGATGTAGTTCTCTAAGTTGGCTCGATATGCGATGTGGCTGGTTCCCACAGACCGAGAGAGGATCAAGAGGTTTATAGATGGCCTCAGTTTCAGCTTCGATGAGTTTGATGCTACCGTTAGGAAAGGGTTCGGAGTGGGCTAAGAGGCCCCCTGGTCATGGTGGATTCAGCGGTGCTCCTCAGGGGGGTTAGTTTAAGATGGGTCTGTCATCATTTAGTGCACTTTCAGTGCAAGATTCTCATCATGGACCGTCCGGTCAAGTATCTCCAGGTAGTTCTTTTAGGCATCAAGAGCAATAATTTCGTCAGAGGAGGGGTTATTTCGAGTGCGGGGATTTTGGTCATATTGTGACATATTTCCCTAGGCTATTAGGTGGGACTTCATAGCGGAGTACTCGGCCATTGACACCAGTACCAGTTCCTCCACCACCCGCTTACCCAGCTAGAGATAGATCTCAGCCAGCGAGGGGTGGATCCTAGTCACCTGGGGGTCACCAGAGAGGGGGAGGCAGAGCAGGAGTGGTCAAGCCTGTTTCTATACCCTCCTAGCCAGAGTATATGTTATTGCTTCAGATGTTGTGATTTCAGGTATGTTTTTAGACTCATCTGAGGAGGTCCATTTGTCTAAGACGGGGAGGATGTAATGACCCGGCCGGTTGTTCCGAGAGTTATATCCCCGTTTCCCCTATTTCCACTTCTTTATGTGTTGCTCAGCTGTGCTGACTTCTATCGGGTTTGTAGGTTCGAGTACGGAGTAATGTTGGGGTGAAATGAGACACTTAGTCTCTTATTTAGAAAGATGAGTTAGAAAAGTCAACCGGAAGTTGATTTATGAGTAAACGAATTCAGATTTAGATTTTTACGATTTAGTTAGCTTCGTCGGGTGATTTTAGGCTTAGGAGTGCGTCCCGAATGTAATTTGGAGGTCTATGGTAGAATTAGGCTAGAGTTGGCGAAAGTTAGAAAGTTGGCAATTTTGGTCGGCATTGGAAAATTAGGTATCGGGGTCGGAATGGATTTCTGGAAGTTGAAATAGGTTCATAATGTCATTTGTGACGTGTGTGAAAAAATTCAGGTCATTCAGACGTGGTTTGGTAGGTTTCGGTATCGTTGGAGAATTTTTGATGTTTAGAAATCCTTAGGCTTGAATTCGGGGTTGATTAAGTGTTTTGATGTTGTTTTGGGTGTTTCGATGGTTTGACAAAGTTTGTATATTTCTATTGACCTATTGGTGTTGTTGGCTGAGGTCCCGAGGGTGTTGGGTGTGTTTCAGGGCATTAACAAATTGGATTTGTAAAGTTTGTAGTACTTGTTTCTGGTGTTGTGAAATGCTTATGTTTTTTCCGCACCTGCGGATGGGGAGCCTCAGGTGGGATCATCGCAGATGCGGAAAGTGGGTCGTAGATGCGGAATTGCACGACTCGGGATGGAGCACTGTTGCGCAAGTGATGGCCGCACCTGCGAGCCCGAAGGTGTGAGTGGTGAACCGCAGATGCGTAAGTTGACAGATAAGTGGAAGTCGCAAGTGCGCCCTTTGGAACGCAGATCCGTGCCAGCAGGTGTGAGGGAATAGCCGTAGATGCGGAAGTTGGCCGGGTAAGTTAAATCCACAGGTGCACTCCAGGGACCGTAGTTGCGGTTGCGCTAGTGTGAAGATGGGGTCTGTAGGTGCGGGACCTCTAGGCAGAAACTATATAAGCCCCACTTCGCGAATTTTTTTCCCTTTCTTCACCATTGTTGGCGGGTTTGAGCTTAGGCTAGTGTTTTTCAAGGGATAATCAAGAGATATCAGTGAGGTAAGTTACTTGGGATTTATTACGTGTGTTTATGATGATTTCCCATTGTTTAGTCATGAAATTGGTAGTAATTTAGGTTGAAATTGAGGGAGTTAGGGCTTGAGATTTGGAGAGTTTGAGAGACCAAACGGAGTCGGAATTTGATAAATTTTATATGGTTAAACTCGGGAGGAAACGAGGTTTCTAGTTTAGCAATTTTTGGCGGGTTTAGAGATGTGGGCCCGGGGGCCGGGTTTTAGCATATTTCATATTTTTGGCCTATTTTTGTACTTTTTCTTGTGGACTTATTTTCTTTAGACTATGTTGATAGTATTATTCTAATTATGGATAGATTCCTAGCTTTTGAAGACCGGGTTGAGGGAAAAGAACATCCCGGAGTAAGATTTTATGCTATTAAGGTAAGTAACAGTTCTAGAGTAAGATTTTATGCTATTAAGGTAAGTAACAGTTTTAACTCTGGCTTTGAGGGTATGAACCTGGAGAATTGATATCATATGATTGTTTGGAGGTAATACCCACGCTATGTGACGGACGTGTGGGTGTACACCGTGAGGGATTGAGACTTGGTTCGTCCCGTGAGGCTGTGAGGCCTAATAGCCATTATCTCTGTTATGTATTTATATGTTGTTGAACTTGATTTCCTTTATGTTAGAGATCATGCATAGGCTTTATTCATGATCACACTATTTTCACTCGGTCATAGAATTTCTTGTACATGCTTACCTCAGTCTCTATTATTTTTTAGATATGCTGTAATACTTGATTTGGGCTGTGTTCCTTTATTTGTTTAGAATTTTAAGGCTAGAGAGGTACATGACTGAGTGAGACTGAGGGCCTATTGTGAGGTAATTATATTAGAGCACGTGAGTTATCCGTGCGGATCCAGGTATTGATACCATAGCACGTGAATTGTCCATGCAGATCCTGAGATTGATATTATGGCACTTGAGTTGTCCGTGCAGCATGTGAGTTGGCCGTGCTTGGCGCTTGGTCTGTAGGAGACCCTCCGGAGTCTGTACACCCCCAGTAAGCGCAAGTACCTATTGAGTATGTGAATTGGCGGTTGAGTGATGGAGTGACATTGTTGAGAGGTTTCATTTACTTTTGTTGTTGTTGCATTTACCTGGTAATTGCCTTGTAGCATTTATTCATTTACGAAAATTACCTGCTTACTACTGTTTATCCTTAGTTGTGAAAAGAAATAATTGGATTGTTCTACTAAGCTCGTCACTACTACTCAGTTCCTTAGTTATATATGTTACTACTGAGTGGGTTGTACTCATACTATATCATGCACTTTATGTGCAGATCTAGGTGAGTTAGAGCGTGGTGATCGTTGAGTATAGTTCGGCTATCTCTGGAGACTGCAAGGTAGCTATTGCCGTCCGCAGGACCTTGTTACTCCTTTTATATTCTATTTCTATTTATGGGTTGTATTGACAGTCAGATAGTTCATATATTAGTTTATGGATTTAGACGCTTATGTCTTAGTGACACCCTGATGTTTGGGGCTCGTTTTCCGCATTTCTATATTTATTATCAGAGTTTAGCTTGGTTTATGAGAAATTCAAATATTGGAATTGTTTTTATTAATTTATTATAATCAAATTAGTAGTAATATTTTGGGAAGTAGGCTTGCCTTGTAATAAGATACACGCCATCGCGAAATGGTTTAGATTTGGGTCGTGACACCTTCTCCAGAAGTGCTACTCGTCTATTCAAGATAACATAATGCCTATATTCCTATGGAATTAGAATTAACAAGAACACGTTAGTAATTCTTGTATAGTAATCAAGCAATGCGATTAGGTATATTCCTATCCTAACCACAAATCCGCCCCGCTAAGAGTTAACATATTGCTCTTCTCAATCTTATATGCAATGTAGAATTTACTCTGCCGAGTTCAATCCTAGATTCGTAGAGAGTATTCAATTGGTGATCAAGCAATCAAATAATTAAGCACAATATTGAATAAATAAACCAATATGATAAAATAATAAGAACAATTCAAGCTTCAAACTTCAACGTTCATATAGCACCCAAAACTCTAGAACTAATAAACTATGAAATTAAAGGAATAGAAGAGAAGAATAAACTAGTTAGAATCCTCCTCCAAGCGTGGTGTGTGTTCACCCACGTGAATTCCCCCTAAAAGTATGTTAGCTCCCCTCCAAATTAGGTTTAAGCCCCTTTTTATACGAATTAGGGGAGTCTTGGGGCGAAATAACCTTGTCCTGGACGAAATAGAGGAAGTTCCCGCCTCCAGCGTCCGGGGCAGTGCAACGCACTGGCCTTGGCGCTGAAAACAATTACGTTTCGTTATTTTATTTGCCTTCTTGCATTATTTTTGTTTGAATTGTATTCTCCCTTGTTTTGTCTCCAACTTGGGGGGACAAAAAAACAAACGGTGTCTTTTTTTTCTTCCTCGTTTAATTAATTTTTGTCCAAATCTCTTTATCTTCACACTATTTTATTCCTACACAATTAAAATATAATGTAAAGCACAAAGTAATATAATTAACACTCAAACGACGAATAGAATATCGGGCAACAATAATTAAATATAAGCATTTTTGGCCTAATATCACCTTGAATAAAATATTAAATGCAATTCATTTATTGTAAAAAATGCATAAATAGTTCGAAAATGAAAATATAATTATATAAGACAAAGTAAAATATTATGAAGCATATATATATATAGATATAAATTATATATTTGGATGATTACGTCATCATAAAATAATTTGAAGAGGTAACTGATAATTATTCATGTAATTTAAATGCAAGAAAGTCGATTTTAAAGTTCTAAAATTATGGAAAATTATAAAAAACACTTGTATAAATCTTGTAAATTAAATAGTGATGCAAAATGCTATTTTGAAAATATATATACTATTTGAACAAAATATGAGGGCAAAATTGGGTATCGACATCTCTAACTCAATCCTTGAAGTTCAGTGTTACCAATACATGAGCAACTAGAAGTCTACAAGTATAGTTAGAAATAAATACAACTGTTCGAGTGGGTTAACAATAGAGATAAGAAATAAAAGGGGACTTCAAGGTCTGCAAATTCAGCAGATCAATCTCAAGTCTCCATACCAAATATGATCCGAGCAAACACAGCTTTAAACACCGCTGGGACCAATACTAGTATCTGCACAAGAAGTGCAGAAGTGTAGCATAACGAGGTAAGGACGAAGCTATGACAAGACACCTACATAAACAAAACCTTGTTCAAATATATATATAATAAGCAGCAAAATAACAAGCAGAACAATAAAATATTATATAGGAGGAGACATGCGAAATGAGAAATATCATAAAACGAAAACTACGAAATCACAAAATATCATAAAATACGAATTCTATCATAGAATGCCAAATGTCACAAATGCGAAGTTTAGATTGCAAATGCGAAAATCCCACCTTTGCAAATGCGGAAAGATTCTTCTCAAATACGAAGATTACCCCTCAGATCAGTGAGTCGAAAATGCGACTCTGAGATTGCAAATGCTACTCTGAGATTGCAAATGCGACTCTGAGATCACAAATGTGACTCTGAGATGGGAAATGCAACCTCTGGTTGTTCGCAAATGCGAACTTATTACTCGCAATTGCGAGATCACCCAGCCCATGCTGCTACCCACAAATGCGATATCTTGATCACAAAAGTGAAGCTCGCATTTGCAAGCCAGACCTTGCAAATGCGAGATCTTCCAACTACACCAGCAAAAAAAAATGCACCACCAATTCAAATTTCAACATAATTCATCCGAAATGCGTCTGAAACTCATCTGAGACCCTCGAGCTCAAAAACAAATATGCACACAAGTATAATAACATCATGTGAACTCACTCATGTTATCAAATCACCCACATAACATCTAAAACTACAAATTGAACATCAAAACGGATGAAATTTCAAAGGGAAAACTCAAGAACAACTAGAATCACAACTAAGCGGCCGAATCATACCAAACCAACTCCGTTTGGCACCAAATTTTACCTACAAGTTTTAAATAGAAAAATGGACCTATATCAAGTCTTGGAACCAAAGTTCATATAACAATAAAGTTAACCTAAGCTCAAACCTAAGAAATATTTAAACCTTTATGTTACTAGCTTTTGATACAATATGGGCCCATTGGGATCATTTAAACACCGATGTGGAGTCATTTTCACAAAATATTGACTTTATTCAACGTAAGCTATTTTTAAAGCCAAAAATCACATTTTCTTCATATTTTCACATAAAATCTTTTCAAAAAGTGACATGGACCAGCACACAAACCAATAAATATCAAATGGATCTAACATAGGTCTCAGAGCATGGAAATAAGGACTAGTACTCAAAATGACATGTCGGGTTGTCACATTCTCCAACTCCAAAAGAAATGTTCATCCTCGAATGGACATAGAAAAGTACATGGACTAGTGAAAAGGCATGGGTATGTACTCTGCATATCAGATTGGGACTCCCACGTAGCTGCCTCGATCGACTGACCTCTCATTGTACTTTCACAGATGGAAAAATCATAGACCTCAATTGAAGAACCTGCATGGATAGAATAGTCACCGACTCGTCCTCATATGCTAAATTTTCATCAAGTTGAACCGTGCTGAAGTCTAAAACATGCGAGTTGTCTTCAAGATACTTGTGAAGCATGGAAACATGTAATACCAGATGTACTGCAGATAGTATAGAAGGCAATGAAAACTTGCAGGAAACCTCCCCAACTCTCTCTAAAATCTCAAATGAACCGATATACCTAGGGCTCAGCTTGCCTTTCCTCCCAAGACGCATCACGCCCTTCATAGGTGAAACTCTTGGCAAAACCCTCTCTCCCACCATACAAGCTACATCCTGAACCTTCTGGACCATATACCTATTCTACCTAGACTAAGATGTACATCAATCCTTAATTAACTTAACCTTTTCCATAGCATCACAGACTAAATGGGTGCCCTACAAACTATCATATGCGGGCTCAAACCAACAAATCGACGAACACCACCACCTCCCATTTATGGCCTCATATGGCGCCAACTTAATACTCGATTGGTAGCTATTGTTGTAGGCAGAAAAAGGTAAGAACTGGTCCCATGTAATATGTCCTCTAAGATCTAAATGGTGCACTCGGACTATTCGTCCGTTTAAGGGTGAAACGCAATGCTCGTATCAATCTGCTTGCCTAACTTACTTCACGACTCTCAAAAAATACAATGTGAACTGTGTACCTCGATCTAAAAATGATGTACATAGGCACGTAGTGCAGGCGGATAATCTCCTTGATGTTAATCTAAGCTAACCTCTTTGAGGAATAGGTGGCCACCACCAGAATAAAATGCACGAACTTAGTCAACCGATCCATAATAACCCAGACTGCATTATAATTTTTCAAGGTCTGTGGCAAGCGTACCACGAAGTCCATAGTGATGCGATTCCACTTCCACTTTTGTATCTCTAATCGCGGAGTCAGTCCACCTGGTTTTTGATGTTCATATTTCACCTGTTGACAATTCAAACACTGAGATAAATAAGCAAC
The DNA here is from genome assembly GCA_005239505.1 of Nicotiana paniculata. Taxonomy (NCBI): domain Eukaryota; kingdom Viridiplantae; phylum Streptophyta; class Magnoliopsida; order Solanales; family Solanaceae; genus Nicotiana; species Nicotiana paniculata. The sequence goes on from ML355104.1 coordinate 80,268, forward strand.
GATGGCTTTCTTCATTCTGCATCACCAATAGTGCTATTTCAAGTCACGTTACATCTTTGTGACACTAGGGTTAATCGAATAGCACGAATTGTGTGCCTCTTAAAGAATCAAATCCCTCAACCCATCAACATTTGGAACAAAAATCCAGACTTGAAGCCGCATAAACCCATCATCACCAATCACAACATCCTTTTCACCCTCGCTGCACCGTATCCTTCAACACCAACAAGTGAGGGTCATCAAACTGGCGGGCCCTAGTACGCTCCAATAAAAAAGATTGTGCCGCCATACAAGAAAGAACACGGCTGGGCTTTGCAATATCTAATATCACAAACTGGTTGGATAAATCCTGAATATCAATGCTAATGGCCTCTCATCTACCGGTAAATATATCAAACTACCCATACTCTCTGCCTTTCTACTCAATGCATCGTTGACCATGTTGGCCTTCATCGGATGACACAATATGGTGATATCTTAGTCTTTAAACAACTATAACCATATTCTCTACAAAAATTTAATATATTTCTATTTGAACAGATGTTAGAGACTCCGATGGTCGGTTACACCTCACAATGAACGACGTACTAATAATGTCTAAAAAATTTCAACACATGAACAATGCCCGCAAACTCTAAGTCATGAATAAGGTATTTCTTCTCATGAAAATTCAACTGCCGAGATGCATATGGAATCACCCTGACATCCTGCATCAATAATGCACCGAGCCTAATACGCAATGCATCAAAATACATGGTGTAAGAACTTGAAATTGTAAGCAACACTAATACTAGGGCTATAGTCAAAGCAGTCTTGAGCTTCTGAATGCTCAACCCATACTCATCGGACCATCTAAATAGGTCACCCTTCTGGGTCAATCTAGTTAATTGAGTTAAGACAGATAAAAATCCCTCCACGAACCGGAGATAATAACCCGTCAAACCCAAGAAGGTCCGAATTTTATAGTTGAAGTAGGTCTAGGATAGTTCTGATCTGCCACAATCTTCTTAGGATCCACTTTAATGCCCTCGAAAACCGCAACATGTCCAAAAAGGTGACCAAATCCAATAAAAACTCACACTTTGAAAACATGGCATATAACTAACTATCTCTCAAGGTTTGAAGTACAATCTAAAGATGTTGCTCGTGCTCCTCTCAGCTGCGGGAGTATACCAAAATATCACCAATAAAGACGATCACAAGAGAAACCAGATAGGGTTTGAATACCCGTTTCATCAAATCTATAAATGGTGTTGCGACATTTGTCAAGCCAAATGACATCACTAGAAACTTATAATGCCCATACCGAGTTCGAAAAGCTGTCTTTGGGACATCCGATGCCCTAATTTTCAGCAGATGGTAGCTAGATCTCAAATCAATATTTGAAAACACTTTGTCACCCTAAAGCTGATCAAATAAGCCATCAATCCTCGGCAACAAATACTTGTTCTTGATAGTGACTTTGTTCAAGTTGATAATCTATACACATCCTCATTGAACCATCCTTCTTATGTATAAACAAAATCAGTGTGCCCTAAGGCGAGACAGTAGGTCTAATAAATCCCTTATCAAGAAAATCCTTCAGTTTCTCCTCAATTCCTTCAACTAAACTTGGCCCATATAGTATGGTGGAATAGAAATGGGTTGAGTGCCCGGAGCCAAGTCGATACTGAAGTCGATATCTATACCGGGCGACATCCTCGACAAATTTGTAGGAAACACCTTTGGAAACTCGCGCACAAATAGTACTGAATCCATGGAAGGAACCTCTGCACTAAGATCAAGGATATAGGCCAAATAATTTAAACGACCCTTCTGGACAATACACTGAGCCTTCACATAATAAATAACCCTACTAGTAGAAAGGCCAAGAGTCCCTCTCAACTTTAATCAAGGAAACCCCATCATGGTGTGTGACAGTCCGAAATAGCATGATAAGGTGACAACCAATCCATGCCCAAAATAACATCAAAGTGTACCATATCAAGTTGTAGAAGATCTATACTAGTACCAAGGCTCCCGATCAAAACCTCACACGAGTGATAAACACGATTTACAATAATGGAATTTCCTACAGGTGTGGATACATAGACATGAGCACTCAAAGAATCATGCGGCATAACCAGATATGAAGAAAATACGATTAGATGTAGGAATAAGTAGAGCACATATCAAATATAAATATAATATCTCTATGGAAAACTAGAACAGTACATGTGATGATGGCGTTAGATAAATCTGCCTCAAATTTAGCTAGAAATGCATAAAAATAGGGGTAGACCCCACCACTCTAGCCTATGCCTCTCATAATGTCTCTAGTTTGCTGGACTCCACCTCTAATGGCATGACCTCTACCTCTAGAAGACTGACCCCTGCCTCTAGCAGCCTGACTCTCACGTTTAGCTAGCTGAGCGGGTGGTGGAGCAACCGGTGCTGGAACCATGGCATGAGAAACCTGTTGTGGCATGCAGCCCTCGGATGCTGAAGCTGAAACTGACCCTGATGACCCTAATATTCACTATGATAGCTCTGAATCGGCGGTGCACTGTTGGGAGCTGAAGGTGCATTTTAGGCTGGATGCTCCGGTCAATACCCACATGAACCATGACTGCCTGAAGCAGTGTGGGATGCCTTGAGAGTTGATTAAATCGTCCTGGGAGGATGGCCTCTACCGATTGATCCTTGTCATCTAGACGAGGCACCACTAAAGCGACCAAAATGATGAGGCCTCTTCTCAGATACATCCCCTATCCTGACCCCAAACCATCTCGATCCGTCTAGCAATCTCTACGACCCCCTAGAACGAAATATCATATTCGGTCACATTAGCCATCTGTAGCCTAATATTGAAAGTAAGTCCATCAATGAATATGATCATTCTCACCCTCTCAGTAAGGAGTAAGATAACTCCATGGCTAGCTTGGTCTCTAAATCGTGTATCATACTAGGTAACACTCATGCTACCCGATTTAACTTGCTTGAATTGCCTGTGGTAATCATATCTTAGAATTAAAGGAATAAAATTCTAAAGATACAACTGCAAAAGATGATCATAAGTGTGTGGCAGTGAACCAGCTGTTCTACCCCACACATGATCATGCCACCATCTCTTGGCCGATCCGGTCATCTGAAAGACGGCAAAGTCTACCCTATTGGACTCAAAAATAACGACGTTGCTCATCACCTCGTAGCAACAATCCAAATAATCATGTGGGTCTAGAAGGTGCACCACTAAAGTGAATGGGGAAGAGATTTGTGAACTTATCCAACCTCATCAATCCCTCATAGACATAGTGGGCGTCTCCCCGATCTGTGTAGCAACAATAGGTTGGACTACCCCAACTGGTAGAACTGTTGGAGTCTGATATATGGGAGCCATCTTCTCTGGAGTGTGAGTAGCAGGAGTCTGTGCTCCTCTCCCAGCCTGAGATATACCTGGTTTCACTGGAAATGCACTGGTCTAGGCCTCACTCGCCATAAGGCCCACTAAGAGGACTAGAGTATCTTGAATCATATGAGTGGTTATAAAATCTCTCTGGGACCTGAGCATGTCCACCTGGTGAAGTGTAATCTGGGGTCTCCTCCTCATGATCAATTGGAGGCTCCACATTGGGTGTTTTTGCACGTGCCTAGGCTGAGCTCTGCCTCTGCCTTGACCTCTGGCTCGACCTCGGCCCCGACCTCTACCTTTGGTATTGACTGCAACAAGGGATCCCGCTCCTTCCCGACTATAAATGTTATGTAGGTTCACACCATCGGCGAGGGAACAAGAATGGAACAATTCAAACATCAATGATAGAATAAAATCACATGATAGGGAATGAAAGAAGTGAAAGTTTTTCCTACATTTCCACAGCCCCTACAAGATAAGTTGAGACGTCTCTATACCCGATCCTCCAAAATCTACTAAGCATGCTCATGACTCGTGAGATGTAGAAACCTAGTACTATGATACCAACTTGTCACGACTCAAAATCCAAACATCGAGGTCATGATGGCACATAAGGTCCACTTGCTAGGAATATAAAAATTATTAGTTAACCAATTAAATAGTTCAAAACTGAATAACAACAATTATTAACGATGATTAAAGATGAAATACAGGAAATAAACCCATATCATAACACTAAGTAACTCAATCCAGAAGTCTAGTTTCACAAGTACATGAGCAACTAGAAGTCTACAAGTATAGTTTGGAATAAATACAACTATTCCAATGAGATAATCAGTAAAGATAGGAAATAGAAGGGGACTTTAGGGTCTGCGAACGCCAACAACTCTACCTCAATTCTCCGAAGCAACTATGGTCCGAGAAGACGAACCTCTAAACACTGCTGAGACTAATACCAATATTTGCACAAGAAGTGCAGAAGTGTAATATGAGTACAAGCGACCCAATGTACTCTTTAGGGGTCGAGCCTAAGCTCGACGAGGTAATGACGAGGCTATGACAAGATACATATGTAGAAAAACCCTGTATAGAAATATATAATAATTAACAAAATACCAAGTAGATTGATAAAATATTAACTGGGAGGGCACATGCAAGAGGGAAAATATCATAAAAATGGCAAGTACGAAATCACAAAATAATATCTTCAAAAATATTCAACGATATAACCAAGTAAATCACAGATCTTGGGATCAAAGAAGGTAATGAAATAAGCATGGAGAAAAAAGTTAAATAAACAACTTAGAACAAAGAAACAATCCCTACCCGCATGCTTTAACCCAATAACAACGCATATGTACTCGTTATCTCAAATATGCGTCATTCACGCACATAATTCACGTAGCAAATAAACCAACAAGTCCTAATCCCTCAAGTCAAGGTTAACCACGACACTTACCTTAATCTAACACCAAGGAAATTAATCAACCACGATTTTTCCGTTTGAACAAGTCTAAAAAACTAACCAAATGTAGTAAATTATCGATCAAACGGTTCTAAATAAGCTTTAGAAACTACCCATTAATGAAAAAGGTTCAATTTTGATCATTTTTTAAGAAGTCAACAAAAGTGAATCCCGAGGCTCTTAGTTAAATTTCAAGGTTCGGACAAAACCCAATTACACATTCACCCTCAAGCACGTTTATGTGATTTGTTTTGAAATCCGACCTTCATTTGAGGTCTAAATCTCAATTTTATAAAATTTCCAATTTCTACCCAAATTCCTGATGTTTACCATAAAAACCCTAGATTTGATGTTAAAAATACATGAAAAGTAATTGGTAATTTAATGAAATGGATTAGAGTTTCTTACCAATGATCTATAAAACCAACACGTAACATGTCCTTTAAGATCTGAATAGTGCGTCTGGACTATGTGTCCATCTGAGGGTGAAACTCTATGCTCAGCTCAACTCGCGTTCCAAACTCACGATGCATGGCTCACAAAAAATGTGATGTGAAATGTGTGCCCCGATAAAAAATGATGGAAATGGGCATGTCGTGTAGGCGAATAATATCCTGAATGTAAATCTGAGCTAACCTCTCTAAGTAATAGGTAGCCGCAACTGGAATGAAATGCAGGGACTTAGTAAATCGGTCCACAATAACCCAGACTGCATCATACTTTTTCAAGGTCTGTGGCAAGCCCACTACGAAGTCCATAGTAATGTCCACCCAGTTTCTGATGTCCATATTTCATCTATTGACAGATCAAGCACCGAGATACATAATAAACAATGGCTTTCTTCATTCTATGCCACCAACACTGTTGTTTCAAGTCACGGTACATCTTCGTGACACCTGGGTGAATAGAATAGTGTGAGTTGTGCCTCCTCAAAATCAAATCCCTCAACCCATCAACATTTGGAACAAAAATCCGGCCTTGAAGTCGCATAACCCCATCATCACCAATCACAACATCCTTGGCACCACCCTGCTGCACCATATCCTTCAACACCAACAAGTGAGAGTCATCAAACTAGCGGGGCTTAATAGACTCAAATAATACAGACTATGGCACCACACAAGAAAGAATATGATTGGGCTCTGAAAAAACTAATCTGACAAACCGGTTGGCTAAAGATTGAATATCCATTGCTAGTGGCCTCTCATCTACCGGTGAATATGCCAAACAACTCATACTCTCCGCCTTTACACCCAATCCGGACATCACATTGGCCTTCCCCGACTGATATAATATGGTGATATCATAGTCTTTTTGAAAATCTAACCATCTCCACTGCTGCAAATTAAGATATTTCTATTTGAACAGATTTTGGAAACTCTGATGCCGGTATAGACCTCACAATGAACGTCGTATAACAGGGTCTCCAAATCATTAACTCGTGAACAATGGCTACCAACTCTAAGTCATGAACATGGTAATTCTTCTCATGAACCTTTAACTGCTGAGATACAGATGCAATCACCCTCCCATCCTACATCACTACTTTGTCGAGCCTAATGCACGATGCATCACAATACACGGTCTATGATCCTGAAATTATGGGCAACACCAACAATGGGTTGTAGTCAAAGCAGTCTTGAGCTTCTTAAAGCTCAGCTCATACTCATCAGACCATCTGAATAGGCCACCATTCTATATCAATCTAGTCAATGGGGCTACGATAGATGAAAACCCCTCTACAAATTGCCAAAACCAGGAAGCTCTGAATCTCTGTTGCTAAAATATTTTTAAGCTGGTTCTGAACTACCTCAATCTTCTTAGGATCCATTTTAATGCCCTAGAAAGATATAACATGTCCTAAAAATGCAACCGAATCCAACCAAAACTCAAACTTTGAAAACATGGCATATAACTTATACTATCTTTGAAGGTATGGAGTACAATCCGAAGATGCTGCTCACGCTCCTCTCCACTACGGCAGTATATAAAAATATAATCAATAAAGACGATCACAAAAAATGCCAAATAGGGATTGAATACCCGGTTCATCAAATCCATAAATGTTGATGGGGCATTTGTCAAGCCAAATGACATCACTAGAAACTCATAATGCCCATATCGAGTCTGAAAAGCTGTCTTTGGGACATTTGATGCCCTAATCTTCAACTGATGGTAGCAAGATCTCAAATTAATCTTCGAAAACACCTTGTCACCCTAAAGCTGATCAAATAAGTCATCAATCCTCGACAACAGATAGTAGTTCTTGATAATGATTTGTTCAACTGCCGATAATCTATACACCTCCTGATCGAACTATCTTTCCTTACAAACAACAGCAACGTGCCCCAAAGCGAGATCTAGGTCTAATAAACCCCTTACCAAGAAAATCCTACAATTGCTCCTTCAATTACTTCAACTCAACTAGGGTCATAAGGCATCATGGAATAGATATGGACTGATGCCCCGAGCCAAGTCAATACTAAAGTCGATATCTCTATCATGTGACATCCCCGAAAAATCTATAGGAAATACCTATGGAAACTCGCGCACAATTAGTACTTAATCCATGTAAGGAACATCCGTACTAGGATCACTAATATAGGCATAATATGTTAGACAACCTTTCTCGACCATATGTTGAGCCTTCACATAAGAAATAACTATGCTAGTAGAACGGCAAGAAGTCCCTCTCTACTCTAATCAAGGCAACCCTAATATAGCTAAGGTCACCATATTGGCGTGACAGTCCAATATAGCGTGATGAGCTGACATCTAATCCATTCCAAAATTAACATCACAGTCTACCTATCAAGAAGGAGAAGATCTACAGTAGTCTCAAGGATCCCGATAGAAACCACACACGAGCGATAACTACTATATACAACAATAGAATCTCCTACAGGTGTGGATGCATGGACAGGAGCACCCAAAGAATCATGAGGCATAACCATATATGAAGCAAAATAGGATGACACGTAATAATAAGTAGAGCCCAGAACATATACAACTGAAGCATTTATATGGACAACAAGAACAATACCTATGATGTAGGCGTTAGATGACTCTACCTCAGTTCTAGCTGAAAATGCATAAAAATAAGGTTCGGCCCCGCCACTCTGATTGTCGCCTCTCTGAATGCCTCTAGCTAGTTGGCTCCACCTCTAATGGCTTGACATCAACCTCTACACCCTGACCCCCACCTCTAGTAGCCTAAACCACATCTCTACCAGGCTGAGCGGGTGGTGGTGCAACCGATTCCAGAACAAAGGCACGAGAAACCTGTTGTTGCATGCCGCCCTATGACATCAGGAAAAATCTAGCAACGTGCCTCATATCTCCACATATATAGCAAGCTCTCGGCTGTTGAAATTAAAAGTGACCCTGATATCCCGGATACTCACTGTGAGAGCTCTGATTCATCGGTACACACATGGGAGCTGAAAGTGCATTATAGGCTACTACAATGGTCGATACCCATATGAGCCATGACTGCGTGAAGCATTGTGGGATTCCTGGTGAGCTGACTAAATTAGCCTAGGAGGATGGCCTCTATCGAAAGAACCTCTGCCTCTAGACGAGGCATGACTGAAGACACCAAAATAATAAGAACTCATATACCACACCGTATCCTGACCACAAACCATCTCGATCCGCCAAGAAATCTCTATCGCCTTGTAGAAGGACATATCATCTTCTATCTCCTAGGCCATCTATAGCCTAATATTGAAAGTAAGTCCATCAACGAATCTCCTCACTCCCTCCCTAGTCTTAAGGTGTAAGATAACGGCATGGCGATCTAGGTCTACAAATCGTGTCTCATACTAAGTAACACTCATGTTACCCTGGTGAAGGCGCTCAGACTGCCTGCAGTACTCTTCTCTGAAAGTGAAAGGAATAATCCTCTCTAGAAAAAATGGAAAAATTGATCCCAAGTGTGTGGTGGTGAACTAGCTGGTCTACTATGCACATGATCAAGCCACCATCTCTTGGATGAACCGGTCATCTAATACACTGCAAAGTCTACTCTATTGGACTCACCAATACCCATAATGAACATCTCATAGTAACGATCAAAATATCCAAACTCATCAATCCCTCCACAGACATCACAAGCCTCCCCTCGGTCTGTGTAGCAACAATAGGCTTAACTACGGAACTACTAGAGTCTGATATGTGGGAGCCATCTGCCCAACTTAAGATGTTGTGCAGGTTCACACTATATGAGAGAGAACAAGAGTGGATCGATTCAAATATCAATGATCGAATAAAATTGCATGATAGGGAAAGAAAAAAGTGAAAAATTTTCCTAAAGCTCCATAGACTCTAGAAGATAAATGCATATGTCTCGGTACCGATCGTCTCGACTCTACTAAGCTTGCTCATGACTCGTGCGACCTAAGAAACCTAGTGCTCTGATACTAACTTGTCACCTCTTGAAATCTCAACCTCGGGGCCATGATGACGCCTAACGTCCACTTTCTAGGCAAGCCAACATTGGTTGACCAATTTAATAATTAAACATTTCAAAACAAAATAACAACAATTATTAACGATGATTAAAATTGAAGTACGTGAAATAAATCCATATCATAACACCGTCTAACTCAATCCGAGAAGTGTGGTGTCATAAGGACATGAGAAAGTAGAAGTCTACGAGTATAGTTTTAAATAAATACAACTATTCGAATGAGTTAAACGGTAAAGATAGGTAATATAACGGGACTTCAGGGTCTGCCAACGCCAACAGCCCTACCTGAAGTCTCGGATGCAACTATGATCCGTGTAGACAAACCATTAAACACTGTTGCGGACAATACCAATATCTGCACAAGAAGTGTAGAAGTATAGTATAAGTACAATCGACCCAATGTACTCCGTAAGTGACGAGCCTAACCTCGACGAGCTAGTGACAAGGTTATGACAATATACCTACGAAAAATGAATCATGTACAGATATCTATATATAATAAGCAACAAAATTACAAGTAGAACAATAAAATATTAACTGGAAGGGGATATGCGAAAGGTAAAATATGATAAATACAACAAATACGAAATCACAGATCGGAGAATCAAATAAGGTAACAGAATAAAGATGGCACTGCATCACCCTTCGTGCTTTTACTCTCGTCCTTACCATATGATATCATAATAAAATGGCACGACATCACCCTTTGTGCTTTTACTCACCGGCGTGGAATCACCCTTTATGCTTTTCACTCTTCCTTACAAAGCAACAATAATAATCCAAAAAATAAATTCAAGGCAGGAAAATGATTTCACTTTAATTAAAGTGCCATAATAACAAACTCAACTTTCAAAATTTTCCAACATCTTCAAAATAAACAATAACTATGAGACAAATAATTAAAAGTAATAATCTAACCTAATCATAGAGAACAAAGTCAAATAAACAACTTAGAATAAAGAAATAATTTCCACCAGCATGCTTTAACCCAATAACAACTCATATGTACTCGTCACCTTGCATATACGTCATTTCAGCACATAGTTCATGTAGCAAATAAACCAATAAGTCCTAATCCCTCAAGACAAGTTTAACCACTACATTTACCTCACTCATTATCAAAAGAAATCAATCAACCACGACATTTCCTTTTGAACAAGCCTCCAAACTAACCAAATCTAGAAAATTATCTATCAAACCGTTAAAATAAGCTTAACAAACTACCCTTTAAAGAAAACTGTTCAATTTTAATCATTTTTGAAAAATTCCACAAAAGACAACTGATAAGTGGGGATTTTGACTACTTATTAGACCCTTTTAGCTTTTGTTTTAGTCCAAATGCGTTTAATTGTGTTCCCGAAAATGGATGAAATATGCTTAAATGCAGGAATATTGGAAGATGAACTTCACATGAAATCTAACTCAAAACGGAGTAATCTGAACTTCAGAACATAAAAGGCACAGAAGCTCAAAACTGCGGGACCACATAATATCATCTGCGACAGCTGATGATGAAGGAAAATCTAGCATAGCTTGGTGCAAAGTGTGGTCGCAAAAGCTAGGCTGAGAGCAAAGTTCGGAGAATATGAATTCCAAGGGTTACACCCCATGTTTTCCTACGTGAAAGTATGCTGTAAGTAAATTTATATAAGCTCAGAAATGAGATGTTACATCCCGCATTTTCGTACGTTAAAGTTTCATCATAAGTTATCGATGTAGGCTCGGGAAAGAGATTATTTTTGAGGTTATAAAAATTTATGATATTTATAACAAGCGATAAGTAAGTTCCGTGAAGGTTAAAGGGTAAACGAATCAAAGAAAATGAGTATTGTTGAGGGTTGTCAATTTGGGATAAAAAAATACAGTCCGAGCTATTATACCTGGTATTTATGGACTAGTGTCATACAAGGAACCACATGACTATGATAGTAAGGTGTATAAGGTATGTCAAAATTAAGTAATATTTTAAGTAATTTGAGATAATTCTTAATTATGTTGGTAAGGAATTAATTATTAATTTTAGTGGGAAGCTAGACAATTACTTAGAATATTAGTGGATAGATGTTTAGTGAAAACAAGCCTCAACGTGGCAGGAAAAAACTACCCCAAACAATGACTCTTGGTTAAGTGGATAGGTGGAATTTTGTGGATTTCTGTTGCTAACTCGCCACCTTTCTTGGGGCCCACAACAACTAAGGTAAAAGACATCTCAAAAATTCAAAGAGAGACATATACAATCTTCATAGCAATGTAAAATGCTTCAGCAAACACATACAAGTGATAGAAACATGATTATCTACAAAATCCATACAAGACTACTTAGCAACGTGAGAATTTTGATTCTAAGGGAGCGCGGTATAACCTTCCTCAAGAATATCATACGAATTTGTCCCTACTTCAATCTCGCCGTTATGTGTTTTGTCGCGATTGGTGTCTGTTAGAGGGATTGTCAAGAGAATCGGTTTGGGAATGTTAAGGCTATCCCTTCATTCCTTTTGGCATGATCTGAATGATACAAATGAAACGAGCAAATGTACAACTTTCATAAATGACTCTAATCATAGAAATACTAGAGATGCCTATTTTCTTGAGTCCCCATATGTTCTATTTTTCTATCATCTGTTCATGGGTCTCAGAGAAAACATAAGTTGATAAAGTTTATTCCATGACATTAACCAAAGGCATAATTGTCTTATGACGTTCTGAGAGATTTTATTGACGTACTTCGCATGCATTGCATTTATTTATACATGTGTGTGTGTGTGTGTATGTGTATATATATATATGTGTGTGTGTGTGTGTGTGTGTATGTGTATGGGGTATGAGGAAGGTTATGGCATTATATACACACCACCACCTGATCAACTGGTATATGTTGATAATTTTGCCCACAGTGGCTGAGATGATATGATGGGATGCCATTAGAGGTTTGATGATGTTATGTATGCATATACCTATGCATGGTATGATATTTATATGCATATGCATGAAATTATAAATATTAATGATTCATAGAGTTATTCATACTTACACGTCGAGTCCTTTACTCCATGATTCTCTCATGCCTATTATTTACTTACTTTCATTCCTTACATACTTGGTATATCATTTTTACTGACGTCTCTTTTTCTTGGGGATGTTGTGTTTCATTCCTACAGGTCCCAATAGACAAGTAGAGAGGCCTCCAAGTAGGCTATCAGCTCAGTAGAAGGTGTTGGTGCGCTCCATTTGCTCCGGAGTTGCTTATTTTGTAAGTATGATTTGGACGTGTATTGATTGTTATTGCAGGGATCTGTCTTGACCTTTTTGGTACTGATCTACTCTTAGAGGCTTGTTGACATATGTCACGTATATGAAAGATTGTATGGCCTTGTTGGCCTATGTTCAGTGTACGAGTGATCATTTCGTCCTTATAGGCCCGTATGTCATATATACAAGTTTGTGTTACATGTTGCAATATCCTATGTCGAGTCTTCCCTCATTTTTCATTCTAGTTATCTCACAACAGCCTTTTCGTTTCATTTACCAATGATAGTATGATACGAAAGATACATTACGTTGGTACTCGGTTGAGTAAGGTGCCTGGTGCCCATCGCAGCCCATCGGTTTGGGTCGCCGCACATGTAAAATTGTGAACCACAAAAAGAGTGCCATGTAACCGCAAATCAGAATTATGCGACCGCAAACTTCCAGTCTTGACAAGTTGAAGAATAGTGCAGACCGCACATGGAATTGTGTGGTCGCAGAACCTCCCAAAGGGCATTTTTGTCTGAAATTTCCAGCCTTGTATAAATAAATGAGTTTCACAATTCTTGATTAACTTTTGACATCAGCTGCTACAATAGTTGTTTCCTTTTACTTTTTTTAGTAGTTTTTCATATTTTGAGCTATTTTAAGATACATTTTATCATTTTAATCTTGCAATATGAGTTTAATTATCATTTCTTCTTCCTTTTCGTTAATTTCAAGCATTAGTAGCTAGATTGTTTTTACGGTTGTGACCCAACCCTAGTGTGTAAACTTTATGGGTGTTTAATCTAATGCTTTTTTTATATTTGGGTGTTCAGGGGAAGCTTTGGGGTAATAGTTCCTCACCCGTTTTTGGTTGTATTCCCTTAATTCATAGTTTTTTCTTCATTTATTTAAGGAAATGAGGTGAGAAATTTGGGGAAAATGGGGAAAAGTTCTTCAACCTAATTTCTTAGTTTTGATTGGGATTTAGACTTCGGATTTGGATAATTTTGATACGAGTGAACTCATGAGTGAATGGGTGTTCATAATGGGTAACTTTTACACGATTTCGAGACGTGGGCCCAGTGAGTCTTTTTGGGGTGAATTTCCAATTTCTTGCTTTAGCTTTGATTTCAGTAGCTAGATTAGTTCCTTGTAGTTATATTCATGTTATATAACTGATTTTTGCTAAATTTGGGCCACACAGAGTCGGATTTTTGTGGAAAGTGCATTGTTTCAGATTGAATTGAGCTTGGTTTGAGGTAAGTGGCTTGCCTAACCTTATGTGGGGTAACTTACCTTAGGATTTGGTACGTTTTTTTTTATGTGTACGCCGTGTACCTGAGGTGAAGAGTACGTACACGGGATAATTGTTGTAAAAACCCAATTTCTACTAAGAAATGACATGTTTTTATTCTTTTTTGAATCTTATCAGCATGTGTAGTATCCTGTTAGACAAAAATAGCATGCCTACTTGCCTTAAATGTTTATCTGAACTACGTGCATCATGTTTAGTGAAATCACCTATTTTTCCTTAACTTGTACTTAGGTTGAATTGTAGGATTTCATGTTGTAACTATTGAATTCAATCGTTTGGGCTGTATATTTACTTTGGGACTACGGAAAGGAATTCCGGGAGATCCCCCATGTTCTGCATATTTACTTTGGGACTAAATGAATGGTATTTCGAGAGACCCCCATGTCTCGCATATTTACTTCGGGACAACAGAGCAATATTTCGGGAGATCCCCCTGCACATATACGTTTGGGACTAGGAGATGGTATCTCGGGAGATCCCCTGTTGTATTTCTGTGTATTGAGCTGTTACCTTCTATGATTTATTTCTTGTTAAATTTCAATCCTTATTTACTGTGATATTTCACTATTGCATTAATTTATTATTTACATGCCAGTAGGGCCCCAACCTGGCCTCGTCAGTACTCGACCGAGGTTAGGCTTGTCACTTATTGTGTACCATTGTTGTGTAGTCACGCCCTTTCCTGCACATTTTTTTCGTGTGGATATCCAAATTCTTCTTACAAGCCTCGTTCATAGTTATAGTGATTGCTGTCGGAGAGTTCAAGGTACATCTGCTCACGCCCGCAGATCCTCAAAGACCCTCTCTATGCCCCATATGTTCATTTTTCCCTCATTTCTATAGACAGTGATTTATAGAATAGTTAGGACTAATAGAAGATTGTGACTTATGATGTTCTGGGTCTTGGGAATGCTTTGTATAGTTCAAGAGTTGATTATTGTATATGCCGAGCCGTATCTTAATAGCTTATTTAAATAATATTTTAATGTTAGTCATAAATGTTTATGTTTTTTTTCATTTTTGTTTTCGTAAGGTGTTAGGCTTACCTAGCCGTAGAGACTAGGTGTCGTAATGACAAATTCATGGAGGGAGAATTTGAGTCGTGACAAGTTGATATCAAAGCTCTAGGTTCATAAGTATCGTGAGTCACAAGACGGTTTATTAGAGTCTCACGGATCAGTGCGGAGACGTTTGTACTTATCTTCAGAGGCTATGGAACAATTAGGAACAACCATATTCTTTTGATTCTTTGTCGTGCGATTTATTGACATCAAATTCTAAAATACTCTATTCTATTCTCCCAGATGGCGAGGACCTGTACTGTGAGATTTGACGATCAGGCACCCGAGCCGCAAGAGGCCGGGGCCGCGGCTAGGGCAGAGGATGACCACGTAGTGTAGCCAGAGCACCTACGCGAGCAGCCACATAGGATCCCCCAACAACTCTAGCTGGAGGCCAGGCACTGGAGGTTCTTAACATGCATCAACGTAGGTGGTTAGAGCTACTTAAGGGCTATGATGTCACCATTTTGTACCACCCAGGGAAGGCCAATATGGTGGACGATTCATTGAGTGACCGAGCGGAGAAATTGGGGAGTTTGGCATATCTTCCGCAACATAGAGACCCATAGCATTGGATGTTCAAGCCTTAGCCACCTAGTTTGTGAGATTGGCTATTTCTGATTTGAGTCGAGTGTTGGCATGCATGGTCTCTAGGGAGCATCAATATGATGACCATCATCTGCTTGTCTTTAAGGACACAGTCCAGCACGGTGATGCTAAGGAGATTACTATTAGGGATGATGGCATATTAAGGATGCAGGGCAGGCTATGTGTGCCTAATGTTGATGGTTTACGTGAGTTGATGCTTCAAGCGGCTCGTAGCTCGTGGTACTCTATTAATCTGGGTACCACGAAAATGTATCAGGACATGAGGCAGCATTACTGGTGGAGGAGGATGAATAAGGACATATTGTAATATGTTGCTCGGTGCCTAAATGGGCAGCAAGTGAAGTATGAGCATCAGCGGTTGGGTGGGTTGCTTCAGAAGTTAGAGATTCTATAGTGCAAATGGGAGCGGATCACTATGGATTTCGTTGTTGGACTCCCAGGGGCACACCGGAGGTTCGATGTAGTTTAGGGGGTTGTGGATAGGCTGACCAAGTAAGCTCATTTCATTCCAGTGATGACTACACATTCTTCCGAGTAGCTGGCTCGAATCTACATCTGTGAGATCGCCAGGCTTCATGGCGTACCGATATCCATTATCTCTGACCAGCGTAAGCAGTTTACATCACAGTTTTGGAGAGAAGTACATCAAGAGTTGGGTACTAGAGTGGAGTTGAGCACAACATTTCACCCTCAGATGGACGGGCACTCTGAGTGCACTATTCAGATATTAGAGGATATACTCCGTGCGTGTGTGATGGAGTTTTGAGGGTCATGAGACCAGTTCTTTCCACTTGCAAAGTTTCCTTACTATAACAGTTATCAGTCGAGCATCCAGATGGTACCATATGAGGCTCTGTATGGTAGGCGGTGTCGGTCCCCAGTGGGTTGGTTCGAGCCGGGCACTCAGCCCATCTCTATTACTCCATATCATATGGCTCCTCCTGTTTTGAAGGAGTTAAAGGAGCAGTTGGAAGAGTTTCTTGATAAGGGCTTCGTGCGGCCCATTGTGTCACCTTGGGGTGCTCTTGTTTTGTTTGTGAAGAAAAAGGATGGTTCTATGTGTATGTGTATTGATTATCGCCAGCTGAACAATGTTACAATGTAGAACAGGTACCCATTGCCTCATTGATGACCCATTTGATCAATTACATTGTTCCATGGTGTTTTCCATGATTGACATGTGTTCAGGCTATCATCAGTTGAAGATTCGGGAGACAGATATCCTGAATACTGCTTTCAGGACCCGATATGGTCACTATGAGTTTCTTGTCATGTATTTTAGGCTGACCAATGCCCCAATAGGCTTTATGCATTTTATGCACATTATGTTTTGGCCTTATATTGACTCTTTCATTATTGTGTTCATTGACAACATTCTCATGTACTCCTAGACTCGTTAGGATCATGAGCAACACTTGAAGATTGTTCTTCAGACTTTGAGAGAAAAGAAGTTGTATGCAAAATTTTCTAAGTGTGAGTTTTTGCTAGACTCAGTGGCATTTTTTGGTTATGTAGTATCGAGTAATGGGACCAAGGTTGATATGAAGAAGGTGGAGGCAGTACATAGTTGGCCTAGACCGTCATCAACTATCGAGATCTGTATTTTTCTTGGTTTTGCAGGGTATTACCATCATTTTGTAGAGGGATTCTCATCTATTGCAACACCTATGAGAAGGCTGACCTAGAAGGATGCTCCGTTGAGGTGGACAGATGAGTTTAAGGAGAGCTTTCAGAAGCTCGAGATAGCTTTTACCAAAGCCCTAATATTCGTATTACCGACAGGTTTGGGGTCTTACACCGTATATTATGATGCATCACGAATTGGTCTTGGCGTGACGTTGATGTAGGATGGTAGGGTGATTACCTACGTGTCCAGACCGCTCAAGGCGCATGAGAAGAACTATCATGTCCACGACCTTGAGTTAGGAGCTATTGTTTATGCCCTGAAGATCTAGTGCCACTATTTGACGGTGTTCCTTGTGATATTTACAGTGTTAATCAGAGTTTGCTGCGTCTGTTCAAGCAAAACGATCTTAACCTGCGTCAGCGTAGGTGGTAGATCTACTTAAGGACCATGATATCACAATTTTATACCACCTAGGGGAGGCCAATGTGGTGTCTGATGCTTTGAACCGTCGAGTGGAGAGTTTGGGGAGTTTGGCATGTCTTCCAACAATTGAGAGACCCTTATCATTGGATGTTCAGGCCTTAGCCACCTAGTTTGTGAGATTCACTATTTCTAAGCTGAGTCGAGTGTTGGCTTGCGTGGTCTCTCGGTATTTTCTTTTTATGATCGTATTAGGGAATGCCAGTATGATGACCCCCATCTGCTTGTCCTTATGGACACAGTCCAGCATGGTGATGCTAAGGAGGTTACTATCGAGGATGATGGCGTATTGAGGATGCAGGGCAGGCTATGTGTGCTTGATGTTGATTTCCAGTAAGTGATGTGTGAGCATCAACGACCGGGTGGGTTGCTTCAGAAGTTAATGATTCTGGAGTTGAAATTAGAGCGGATCACTATGGATTTCGTTGTTGGACTGCCACGGACTCAACGAAAGGTTTGATGCAGTTTGGGTGATTGTTGATAGCCTGACCAAGTCGGCTCATTTCATTCCAGTGATGACTACACATTGTTCTGAGCAGCTAGCTCGAATCCACATCCGTGAGATCGTTAGGCTTCATGGAGTATATATATCCATTATCTCTGACCAAGGTACGCAATTCATCACAGTTTTGGAGAGCCGTATAACAAGAGTTAGGTACTAGAGTGGAGTTGAGCCCAACATTTCAACCTCAGATGGACGGGCACTCCGAGCGCACTATTCAGATATTAGAGGATATGCTCCGTGCGTGTGTGATGGAGTTTTGAGGGTCATGAGACCAGTTCTTGCAACTTGCAGAGTTTTCCTACAACAACAATTAGCAGTCGAGCGTCCAGATGGCACCATATGAGGCTCTGTATGGTAGGGGGTGTCGGTCCCCAGTGGGTTTGTTCGAGCCGAGCACTGAGCCCATCTCTATTACTCCATACCGTATGGATCCTCTTGTTTTTGAAGGAGTTAAATGAGTAGTTTCAGGAGTTGCTTGATAAGGGCTTCATTCAGCCTAGTGTGTCACCTTGGGGTACTCCGGTTTTTTTTTTTCAAGAAAAATGATGGTATGTCTATTGATTATCGCCAACTGAACAAGGTTACAATGTAGAATAGATACCCATTGCCTCGAATTGATGACCTATTTGATCAGTTACATGGTGCCACGGTGTTTTAATAGATTGACTTGCGTCCAGGCTATCATTAGTTTAAGATTCGGGAGCCATATATCTTCAAGACGGCTTTCAGTACCCGATATGGTCACTATGAGTTTCTTGTCATGTCTTTTAGGCTGACCAATGCCCCATCAACCTTTATGCATTTGATGAATAGTGTGTTATGGCCTTATCTTGACTCCTTCATCATTGTGTTCATTTACGACATTCTCGTGTACTCCCAGACTCGAGAGGATCATGAGAAACACCTAAGGATTATGCTTCAGACTTTGAGAGAAAAGAAGTTGTATTCAAAATTTTCTAAGTGTGAGGTTTTTCTAGACTCAATGGCATTTTTAGGTCATGTAGTATCTAGTAATGGGATCAAGGTTGATCCGAAGAAGGTAGAGGCAGTGCAGAGTTAGCCTAGACCGTCATCAGCTATCGAGATCTGCATTTTTCTTGCTTTTGCAGAGTATTACCATCATTTTGTAGAGGGATTCTCATCTATTGCAGCACCTATGACAAGGCTGACCTAGAAGAATGCTCCGTTCAGGTGGACAAAGGAGTTTGAGGAGCGCTTTCAGAAGCTCAAGACAGCTTTGACAACAACCCCAGTATTGGTATTGCCTACAGGTT
Organism: Nicotiana paniculata; assembly: GCA_005239505.1. NCBI lineage: Eukaryota > Viridiplantae > Streptophyta > Magnoliopsida > Solanales > Solanaceae > Nicotiana > Nicotiana paniculata. The sequence continues at coordinate 99,700 of ML355104.1, forward strand.
TGGGTCTTACACCGTATATTGTGATGCATCACGAATTGGTCTTGGCGCGGTGTTGATGCAATATGGTAGGGTAATTTCCTACGTATCTAGACAGCTGAAAGTGCATGAGAAGAACTATCATGTCCATGGCCTTGAGTTAGCAACTATTGTTTATGCCCTGAAGATCTGGTGCCACTATTTGTACGGTGTTCCTTGTGATATTTACACCGATAATCAGAGTTTGCTGCATTTGTTCAAGCAAAAGGATCTTAAATTGCGTCAGTGTAGGTGGTAGAGCTACTTAAAGAGTGTAATATCACCATTTTGTACCACCTAGGGAAGGCCAATGCGGTGTCCGATTCTTTGAGTCGTCGAGTGGAGAGTTTGGGGAGTTTTGCATGTCTTCTAGCAACAGAGAGACCCTTACCAGTAGATGTTTAGGCCTTAACCACCTAGATTGTGAGATTCGCTACTTATGAGCTGAGCCGAGTGTTGGCTTGCGTGGTCTCTCGGTCTTCTCTTTATGATAATATAAGGGAACATCAGTATGATGACCCTCATCTGCTTGTCCTTATGGACACACTCCAGCATGGTGATGCTAAGGAGGTTACTATCGGGGATGTTGGCGTATTGAGGAGGCAGGGCAGGCTATGTGTGCCTAATGTTGATTTCTAGTAAGTGAAGTATGAGCATCAATGGCCGGGTGAGTTGCTTCAGAAGTTAATGATTCTGGAGTTTAAATTAGAGCGCATCACTATGGATTTCGTTGTTGGACTCCCTCGGACTCAGCGGAGGTTGGATGCAGTTTGGGTGATTGTGGATAGGCTGACCAAGTCAGCTTATTTCATTCTAGTGATGACTACACATTCTTCTGAGAAACTGGCTCGAATCTATATCCGTGAGATCGTTAGGCTTCATGGAGTACCGATATCCATTATCTCTGACCAAGGTACGCAATTTACATCACAGTTTTTGAGAGTCGTACATCAAGAGTTGGGTACTAGAGTGGAGTTGAGCACAACATTTCACCCTCACATGGACGGGCACTTTGAGCGCACTATTCAGATATTAGAGGATATTCTTCGTGCGTGTGTGATGGAGTTTTGAGGGTCATGAGACCTGTTCTTGCCACTTGCAAAGTTTGCCTACAATAACAGTTATCAGTCGAGAATCCAGATGGTACCATATGAGGCTCTGTATGGTAGGCGGTGTCGCTCCCTAGTGGGTTGGTTCGAGTCGGGCACTCAGCCACCCCTATTACTCTATACCGTATGGCTCCTCCTGTTTTGAAGGAGTTGAAGGAGCAATTGCAATAGTTGCTTGATAAGGGATTTATTCGGCCTGGTGTGTCACCTTGGGGTACTCCGGTTTTGTTTGTCAAGAAAAAGGATGGTTCTATGTCTATGTCTATTGATTATCGCTAGCTGAACAAGGTTAAAATGTAGAACATGTACCCATTGCCTCACATTGATGACCTATTTGATCAGTTACATGGTTCCACGGTGTTTTACAAGATTGACTTGCATCTAGGCTATCATTAGTTTAAGATTCGGGAGCCAAATATCATGAAGACTGCTTTCAGGGCCCGATATGGTCACTATGAGTTTCTTGTCATGTCTTTTAGGCTGACCAATGCCACATCAGCCTTTATGCATTTGATGAATAGTGTGTTCTGGCCTTATCTTGACTTCTTCATCATTGTGTTCGTTGACGACATTCTCGTGTACTCCCGGACTCGAGAGGATCATGAGCAACACCTGAGGACTATGCTTCAGACTTTGAGAGAAAAGAAGTTGTATGCAAAATTTTCTAAGTGTGAGTTTATTTCTACACTCAATGGCATTTTTGGGTCATGTGGTATCAAGTAACACGATCAAGGTAGATTCGAAGAAGGTGGAGGCAATGCAGAGTTGGCCTAGACCATCATCAGCTATTGAGATCTGCATTTTTCTTGGTTTTGCAGGGTATTGCCATCATTTTGTAGAGGGATTCTCATCTATTGCAGCATCTATGAAAAGGCTGACCCAGAAGGGTGCTCCGTTCAGGTAGACAGAGGAGTTTGAGGAGGGCTTTCAAATTCTCAAGACAACTTTGACCACAACCCTAGTATTGGTATTGCCTACAGGTTTGGGGTCTTACATCGTATATTGTGATGCATCGTGAATTGATCTTGGCGCGGTGTTGATGCAGGATGGTAGGGTGATTGCCTACGTGTCTAGAAAGCCGAAGGTGCATGAGAAGAACTATCATGTCCATGTACTTGAATTAGCAGCTATTATTTATGCCCTGAAGATCTGGTGCCACTATTTGTACGGTGTTCCTTGTGATATTTACATCGATCATCAGATTTTGCAACATCATTTCAAGATAAAGGATCTTAACTTGCGCCAATGTAGGTGGTATAGCTACTTAAGGACTAGGATATCACCATTTTGTACCACTTGGGGAAGGCCAATGTGGTGTCCGATGCTTTCAGTCGTCGAGCGGAGAGTTTGGGGAGATTATATCTTCCAGCAACAGAGAGACCCTTAGCATTGGATGTTCAGGCCTTAGACACCTAGTTTGTGAGATTGGCTATTTTTGAGCTGAGTCGAGTGTTGGCTTGCGTGGTCTCTCGGTCTTCTCTTTATGATCGTATAAGGGAGCGTCAGTATGATGACCCCCATTTGCTTGTCCTTAAGGAAACAATCCAGCACGGTGATTCTACGGAGGTTACTATGAGGATGATGGGTTTTATGGTTCGGATAAGAGGTGATGCATGGTGATGCTAAGGAGGTTGCCAAGGAGGTTACTATTTGGGACTTAAGAGTGTGTTCAGAATGTTATTCGGAGGTACATGGTAGAATTAGGCTTGAATTGGCGAAATTTGGATTTTTTGGCGATTTCCGGTGGCTAGTGGAAAATTTGCTACTCCGAGGTACGTGGTAAAAATAAGGCCTGAATTGGTGTTTTGATGTTATTTTAGGTTTTCCGAGGACTTGACTAAGTTTGGCTGATCATATATGACTTGTGGGTACCATTGATTGAGGTCCTAATGGCCTCAGAATGAGATCAGATGGTTGACGGATGAGTTTTTGGCGTTAGAGTGTACTGGTGAGATTCAGTTATATGATTCCGCAGATGCAGACGTGTGGCCGCAAGTGCGGTCATCGCAGGTGTGGATTAGTCATCGCAGGTGCGGCGTTTGGGCAGGTTGAGGTTCATCGCAGATGCAGATGGGTGGCTGCAGGTGCAGATTAGTCATCACAGGTGCGACATTTGGGCTGGTTGAGGTTCATCGCAGATGCAGAGATATTACCGCACCTGTGAGCCCGCAGGTGCAGAAAAAGGGAATATTAATGGGAACCGCAGATGTGCACTTGAGACCGCATGTGCGGGTCCACAGGTGCGATAAAGAGGCCGCAGATGCGGCAATCGTTGAGAAGGTCATATAAATAGATGCTCTCGCGAATTTTTGGCTTATTTCATCAATTTTTAATTCTTCTTGGAGCTTGTTGGAGCGATTTGAAGATGGATTCGAAGGGAATTTCATGGAGGTAATATTATTGGACCTAAACCTTGTTTCTATGGTGATATTTGACTGAGTAGTCATGAAATTTATGGAAATTAGTGGTTAAAATTAGGGGTTTAGGTTTTGACATTTGAGACTTTGAATTGGGGATTTGAGGGGCCATTTGAGGTCCGATTTTTATGATTTTGGTATGTATAGACTCGTGAGAGGATAAGAGTTCTAGTGTTGTGAGTTTTATCGTATTTGGAGACGTGGGCCCGGGGTTCGGGTTAGGCCAATTTTGGGATTTTTTATGCAAATTGATTATTTTCGAGTGGGATTTATTCTTTAAGAATAATTTCTTGATGTGAATCTGTTTTTGAATAGATTCGGGGCGTGTTGAGGCCGAGCAGAGGGGAAAGGGCATCGTGGAGTATATTTTCATCTGATTTGAGGTAAGTAACGATTGTAAATCTAGATCTGCGGGTGGAAACCCCGATATTTCGTATTGTTTTGACAAATGAGGTGACGCACATGGTAGGTGACGGGCATGTGGGCGTGCACCGGTAGGTATTGTGACTTGGTCCGTCCCGTAGTGACTATTAAGCCGCATATTTGATTTGAAATTATATCATATTCCGTATTTTAGAGATTTATACTATATTTTAGGCTGTAAGCCATGTTTAAGGCCTTGTGCAGACATGTTTGGACCCACAGGGGTATTTTTACTATTATCCTCACACTGTTTTGATTTGAAACCATATCCTTAGTCATGATATATGGATTGGGCTACACGCTAGAGCGTTATATATATATATATATGGATCGGGCTGCACGCTGCAACGATATATGGATTAGGCTGCACGCCGCATTGATATATGATCGGGTTTCACGCTTGGGTTGTAGGAGCCCCTCCAGAGTCTGTACACCCTCAATGAGCGCAGTCGATTATTTATGGATCTGCTGCACGCCACAGCGGTTATTATATGGTACCTATTGAGCGTGAGTGCTGAGTATGAGTGCTGATTGACGATAGTTGCATCACGAGTGACTGAGAGGTTTGCACGAGAGACTTTATTTGTGAGTGATATTGTGCCCGAGGGGCTTATTTGTTGTGAAACTACTTCTTTCACTCCTCTTTACATTTTCCTCTTAATGATAAATGTTGAACCAATGTTTTTATATGAGATTCGAAAAGGGAAAACTGGAGTTTTTATTAAACTTTCAGACCATAGATTCCTGACTTGATTTACTGGTTTCAACTTATATTCATTATCTGAATTTACATGATTCTAAAAGCTCGTCACTGCACTCAAGTCTTTATTTATACTTGTTACTTACTGAGATGGCGTACTCACATTACTCCCTGCACCTTGTGTGTAGATCCAGCTGCCCGGATCGAGTGAGATTTGATTCATTCTCAGTGGAGCATTTTATCGGAGACCGTGAGGTAGCTACATGGCGTTCGCAGCCCCACCCATCTCCTTTTTATTAGTCGTCATTAACATTTCCTAGGCTTGTTGTATCAAGGAAGCCGTGTCAGATTCTTTGTTCCATTAGTTGCTCATGACGGTTGACTCCGGGTCTTGGGATATTATTTAGATGTTTTCCTTTGATTATCCGCACTTGTGAAATATTAAAAGTGGAAAGTTTTATGATAAATCGCGTTATTGAATTAAATGGAAAGCGTCATATGTTATGCTTAGTAAATTGGCTAGCCTAGTATCACGATAGGCGCCATCACGACCAGTAGATTTGGGGTCGTGATAGATGCACTTATCTGTCTCTTAAACAATAACTCTTACAAATACTTTTATATTGTCTTTGCAATGTAGGGAGCTGTTCGGCAAATAAATCCAAAGGCTAGGTCATTCCCCCTTTAGGCCTCTTTGTCACACCACAACGTGTGGTCGAAATTCTTCCAGTCTCGTAATTGTTTCTACATTCTTTCATGAAGCCTTTATGATTTTGACCCTATATGGGGGACTATGTGATTCTTCTCTCCTTTCACCCCAGCTTTTAGCTAATCTCTAGGCCTCGCTTTGGGAAAATATACAGAACTTGACAAGTTGTCCCTCTGGGCATCTATAGGTGTACTAAAGTTCTTCGCTCGGTGCTTTGTCGAACTTACGACTAATGATATATATTGTTTCATAGCCACGATTATCTTTTCTTGTGGATTAACTACCCCTAGATGGGTCATATTATACTGTAACACTTGCTTTAGTTTATTATTACCGAGAGTTGCAACCCAACTATAGGTTACGCTGTTGTTTCTTATACTATATGTATAAATCTAAGTTCTTCAATGCTTCCTTATTATTATTCATCTTAATAATGACGACATAATCTCATACCATATTTGTAACTTTTATGCATCCATTGTTGATTCACCTTAATGTTGATTTATAATATACCACTGATAACTTGAATCCTCTTACGTAATACATTGTCACTAGGGCTCATGTCGCATCGGGGAACATTTGAAGTGATTTTCTAGATCTACATAGGGACGATACTATACTTTAATAACCATATTTCATAGCACCCCAATGTGATTCATCTTATGGGGGTTATTCTAATCTCATTCAATTCATTAAATACATTTTCTCAGAATCATTACTCAATCCAAGCCCTAAACGTCATCCTATATATATCACCATTACACCCTTATTCTACTACCAGTGCAACATTTCATCTCTTCTAAGTGCTCCTAGTCTTAGACACCTTCGAGTTCATTTAGGCTATACTGAGCTTTTTATAACTTACGAAAACCATCAGCTCTCTTGTTTGATGGGGTTAATCCCGAGGTTTACCTATTCTTGTCACCTTCTAACTCACCTTTTCTTATCCTTACTCACATATAGCTAAAACCTTGTCACTCTACCATACTTTAGCTTGCGACCTAAACATATCTATTATACTACTCACAACCTTCCTTTAACTTGCTAGCACCATATATTTCCTTTCGTGCCTTCTCAGTTGTATTTAAATGTAAGCAATGACTTTTCCTGGTCATCCTACCACTTGTCGCATAAATACTTGGCTTATCTTATTGCTGACAAATACTATAATTTACTGTACCTCATATGGTCTCAAACATCACCCTTGATTTTTTCCCCATTCATTAGCTACGATAAGGGCCACTTTCTTAGGGAGTGTATACAATATTGTAGTGAGACTGTTGTTACAAGATAATTTCTCTTTAGGTCACTATGCTTAGGTGGAAACTTTCTTCCTTGTTTCCTCAGCTAGTTTTTCGTGGTAGTATTGTTTAACTTGAAAATGGTAATTTCAATTATATATGATTTTGGGGTTCTAAAAATATGTGATCTGTTTTAATACTAGTTGTTTAGGCAATAGATGCTAAGTGACTGTTAAGAAAAAATACATAATAGCAAAGGGCAATGGTGTTATGCAAACCAAACAGACTTGAGATGAGGTCTCGAGCTGGCCGAAACTAGGCCTCGAGGTCGAGCAAGTGTGCTTGACTGCGGGCGATCAATAGAGGGCCTCGAGGATAGCCTCTCTATGATCAATAATGATCAATAAATGAAGAACAATAAGTGAAGCACAATAAATGGATGCAATAAATCAATGGAGCAATTGTAGAGTATGTTTTTGTTAGAGAGCAGAGAATGTTGTTGTTCTTGTATTGAACATAATGTATGTTACAAAATGACAAGGGTACCCTTTATATAAGAGGGGTGATCCCAAAATAGTGTTTGTGTTACTATTACAAATAAATGTAGTTGGTACAACTATTTAATGCCTCGGTACGGACTTGTACTATTCTTGCAAACTTGTCCAGCTATAATCACGTGCCTCGAGGTTGAGCGTGGAGCATCCTCAATATGCTTCATCGATGTCAAACCTTGAATTGTGCTTCGAGCCCTCTAAAGACGGGCTATGGAATTCCATAATGATCATAAAATCAGGCTCTCCGATTTTTGCCATATACAGATAGTCCCCGCGTTTCATAGAATGAAATGATAAGAAATGGTCTTGAATTATTGCCTCTTCGATATCCCCATTATGACATCAGCCTCGTCAGAACATTAAGTGACGCGACAAAAAGGCTACGCAGAGGTCACTCTCAGCACGATTCTCAAGAAGCCCCACTATTGGTTCGACCTTTCCGCTTCACAAAGATGCCCAAATGGCTTCTATAAATACGTCAATTGTTTGACTTTCACACTTTTACCACATTTTCAAGTCTTCAAAATTTATCTAACATTTTTATGCTTTCATCCTATTTCTGCGCTTGCTTCTTCATCTTCTTCCTTTGAAACTCAGTTACATATATAGAATAAACCTCCAAAAAGTTACCTCAAAAAGAGGGAGCCACTTCTTCATCACACCCGTCTAAGGGAAAATTAAAAACTCCTCCTAGTATCGAGCAGTGCATTCCTGGTCCCTTTTGACATAGTCTCTGATTTTACCAACGAGAACCCCCTTATACACCGGGCCGATGCGAGCCCATGTCTCGGTACATAAGTGTAGTGACCGAGATGAAGAAGGTAAAGACAGATTGCCTCTAGGGGGAAGCAGTACATGTAGAAAAGTATAGTCACACATAAAGCTAGCTTCCTCATCGTACATACATACCCTTTCACTTTAGGCCTCGTAGATTCTTCTTCTCCACCGATAGATCCAGTGATTCTCGACCTCTGTCGTCAGTACCGAGTGACACTCGATAAAATTTATCCTTCTTTATGGAGGATTGTATACATGATTCGATATATCTCTAACATACTTGAGGGAATGACTTTCACCCTCGATCATTTGATCAGATTGTATAGCCCTCATCTCTTCCGAGGAGGTTTATTCAAGCTACACTGTCGATACGCCAAAGCATTCTTTGCCTACTTCGACGAGGACAATGACCGAGGATGGATGAGCCGATTTGTTAGAGTCAGAACCTCGGACCTCATCCCTGTTGATAGAATGCCATTCCCGGAGGAATGGAACATGAAGCATAAGTATCCCCATATCAAGTATGTTTTACCACCTTTTTTTCTTCTTCGGATCTGACCTCCTTCTCATTTGATTACTTTTCTTCTGATTGTGTGGCCACCGTTTGTTTCCCCGGCGCGGTCCAAGACCTTCCAGGATGGATCAATCTCTTGGACTCTACTTTTCCATACACCTTGCACATTTGGCACGATTTGGCCTAAATGCGGTAGCAGGCCAAGAACCACGATATGATTTTATTGTTTTCATTTCCTCATTTTTTGTAAGTATTCTCTATCGTGGTGATTTTGATACATAATGCACGTGCAGGCCTCGGGGAAGGCGTGTCGATGAGACCTCCTTCTTCTGGTGAAGAAGAGGCTTCGAAAACTGCCAAGGATAACCAAAGGAAGAAGGAGACATCGGCGTAGTATCCAAAATCTAAGAAATCAAAGTCTCTGAAACCCAAGACTGATGATATGGTCCTAACCTCGATGGTTGCTGAGAGCCTGCGTGCCGAGGAAGAAGATGGTGATACCTGCCCTTTGGTACAAAGGGTAAACCGAATCGCTGATGCTTCAAAAATTGCTGGGCAGAAGACTTGTTTAACCAAAAAATTAGACCCTTTGACTAAAGCTTATTTTTAAGATGAATACGGGTTCCTGATAATCGATATAATGGAAAAATTAATAATAGACAATATTACAAAAATAAAAGATCGAAGTTGATTGTATTTCGAGAATCAGGTGCCTTTACTAGCAGTATTCCCCTCCCTTATATATGGGATTCTTATAACGTAAGACTACTGCTATGGTTACTCATTAATGACTAATTATGACATTAATGAGGTGTTACAAAGGATACCGGTAAATAGGGGTTCAGTTATATAACGTTCGAGTAATCAATTGTGGGTTCGTGAATCTGCCCGTAGCTTTGTCTAGATTTATTCTGACCGTGCCTCTCTCCCGTTTTGAGCAAATTGGACTTCCCGTGGCTGATAAGTTCGTGGGTTTACTGAACCGTGTCTCTTTGTACCGTACCTCTTCAAAGAGTTATTTCCAGCTATCGTGTTTTCCCGTGTCTACGTGACTAGCTGAGTTGTCAAAAGCTAGCTTACGTGAAAAACTCTTTTTTACCAATACAGATAGTCCCCCCACTTACCATATATTTAACAATTAATATTTCGTAAGTGGATATTCATTTATGGTGGGAATATTTTGCTGCCAATTTTCCTTGAATCATTGTATCCTTCTATATACCATATGCGTCGTTTGTCACTTTAATTTAATGCTCATACCACGTGTCCTTTTCGGATTGGTTCTGCATTTACTCAGCACCTTTTAGGGCTTTTTGCGGCTGTGCCAGTCCTGAAGTGACATCTTCAATTATGACTTTTCATCATTATTTTCCTTTTTCATCATGTTTGACGGTTGTCTTCAAGTGTAAATATATGTTTTCTTTTTTTTGCTTCCACGAAACACTTTTCTACTTTTGTTTTCTATAAAAAAAACATTCTTCTTTGCCTTTGAAAACATGTCTTCTTCCAACCAACCTCAAAGAGTAATAGACATTGAAAGCTTAGCGCCATCTTCTTCTTCGACTAGGAGTCGGAGGAGTGGTAGACTTAGAAGTCTAGGATCCACTCCTTCGAGGGGCTATTCTTCTTATCAAATAGTCACTTCTTCTTACACTAGATCTCTAGTTATTCTAATATTTAGGGTTTCTCGGTCTTCCTCTAGAGGTAGAGGCGAGCTCCTTCGTGAACCTTGAGTCGATGAAATTGTCCCTGCTGAGATTGTTTTCGCTAGGGATAGTCAAGTTCTTGTAGATCAGTCTTCTTCTCTTGATAGTGTAGAAAGATACCTAACCCTTATAACTGAGGGTCAGATTTCCCTTGTTCGAAGGGAGTGCTCATGGAAATCTGACTTTCCTGTCTATATTCTGAATAGTAATCAAAGAATAACGTCTTACAAGACGGGATATTCTTTTGTTTATACTTATCTTCACTTTAGGGTTTAGACCCCTCATTGACCCAGTTGTAATTGAGTTTTGACATTTTTTCAATATATGCTAAGGAAAAGTTTGCCCGCTTGTGTCGCGAGTTGTTGCATTCCTTAGGAGTTTTGCTTCTTTAGCCTCTATTCCTTTTACTTTCGACCATCTTATTCACCTCTACTTGCATACCTTATTTCATGAAGGGGTTTTTACTCTGACTGCTAGGAGCAAAAGAGTTTTGGTAACCCCTAGAGACGACAAGGATAGGGGTTGGTACCTTCGTTATGTTGTTGTACCCACTGCTGGTTTAGTGGGTGAAAAAAATATTCCCTTCCCTAAGATGTGGAATCGCGCACGTGAGTATGCTTTAGCTCACATTTACTTTTCTTGTTTTGACTTGAGATGTTTTATTTAACACCGTGTCTGTTTATTTTTATCGTTTCAGCAATCATGAATATTGTCGAGAATGTCTCTGGTATTCGTGATTGGGTAGAAAAACTGTTATTTGTTGCTCCTTCTGAAGAAATATCTTGGAAGTACTTCCCTGTGATGTACAGTTGGCAAGTAAAGACCCACGGTAAGTGAAGCTTTTGTTCTTGCTTCTTTCCTTAATCGAGTGTTTTTTCCTTATGTCATTTAACTTTTTTCCCTTTTAATAGGATTCTCTGCTCGTGGGGTGTCTGCTTCCTCTATCCCGAAGATGTCCTTGGATCAGGCCTAGGAAATTATCGTTGGTTCATCTTCCTCGAAGAGGAAGATTAGTGAATCTCGTTCCATGGAGGAAGAGGAAGAGGAAGAGGGTGCTTTAGTGCATAGGCCACAGAGAAGGCGAATGGTTTTAGATGACGAGCCTGCTGCCTCAACCTTACCTTCCGTGTCTGTGCTTCAGCCCCCTATCTTTGATGATGGTCCACATTCTCCTATTCACGGTGTTATTGATCTCGCTCCTGATGACGTCCCTTTGTCTCTTGTAGTGAAGCTGACAAAGACAAGAGTGTGCTGGAGTCTTCGTTTGCGGAGCAGCTGTCCCGTGTCTCAGAGGAGACTAGAGACTTAAAAACCTTGTGGGGGCAGAAGGAAGAATACTCAGGCGAGCTCGTGCAATCACTCACTCGCACTCAAGAAGATCTTCGAAGGGCTTTAGAAAATCTCAAGCTTTAGAGAAGTCCATTATTCCATTAAGGGCCGCTCATGAAGCTGCGGAGTCGGAGAAGGACAGGCTGAGAGCTGAACTTCAAGTGTGGGCACAAGATTATGAAGATTTGGAAGAGGTGGTTGCTATCGATGTGAGATAGGCATATATGAATTCTAGCCTTGACACATTGATGGAGATGAGTCAAGAGGGTTTTGACCTTATTACTGAAATAACCAAAACTAAGGAAGCCATGAAGAAGGCTCAACAGGGTCATAGCCTCTCTTCACCTGATGGTGAGATTCCAGCCTCTCATACCTCTTCATCCTCAGTTTCTCCCGTTCCTTCCGCCTCCGAAGTCAAGCCCTCTCTTTGAAAAGATTTAGTTGGTTTACCTTTTTTTTTTCTTTTGCTTTTTATCAAATGGTGGTTACCCCCAGTCCCGTCGGGGGTAAATTTGGACTTCCTTTAAGTCCCCAAATGAGAACTTAGGGGCACCATAATGTAAATATAAATATCTTATACGACTATGTATAAGTTAATACTTAGTTTTAGCCGTCTTTTAATATATAAATATCAGTTCGACTTTTATTGAGTTTTTGTTTCACTCTTTAAGTCTTTTGCATGCTTTATTTTTCGAGGCTTTAGTTTTACCTTCGAGTTTTGCATGAGGTTTTAGTTTTACCTTCGAGTTTTGCATGAGGTTTTAGTTTTACGTTCGAGTCTTTTACATGTGTTTGGTTATCGTCTAAAACTCATGCTTGCAACTGTTTTTGTTTAACAGATTTAACATACTCTTGTATTTCGTAACTGTTTTTCATAGGTAACAATTTTTCGATATTAATACAAGGAAATAACTGTTTTCACTACTAACAGTTTTTATAATGATTGGGGTTTTTTAACCGTAACTATTTAGTAACAGTAATCTAATAAGTACGAGGGAAATCTTTTATTATTCGTAACTGTTTTTATTTGATAACAGTTTGTTTGAATGAGTATAAAGATCTACATTACTTTCTCGTGACTGACATTTTTCCTTTCAACCTGAATATGTTCGAAGGTTTTTTGCTTTTTGCATTAGGCTTTGTATTTGGACGGCTCTTTTGATTTCTTTCGATTCTGCTCGTGTCACTTGTCTTCATTGGGTAGATGGGTCTTTAGGCTCGAGCTTTTGACTTTTTGATAGTCTTCTTTGCTTCGTCTTATCCTTCCATACTGTATAGCCCCCCAAGTGTTTGAGCTTTGAAGAATGAAATATAGAGCACTTGATTATTCCTTTCTTTGTGGTCCTTTTTCTGAAAAGGAAAAACATTCTGGACTCGAAGGTATATAGTTTTTTAGATGATGACTTCTTAACCCCTTTTAAAACGTCCATCAGAAAGTGTAACTCTAGACCGGGAATTGTGTTATTTCCTTGCGTCTTTGCAGATCTAATATCATCATCTTGTTATGGGTTAGCTTTGTGCCTATCATCCAAAAAAGTTAGTAAAATCTTTAAATGTTCAAAATAAAATCGAACGTGTGATACCTGACATATTCTTTTCTTTTTAGAAGTAATACTTCTTTAGATGGATGGAGTTCCAGCTTGTAGGTAGAACTCTTCCGTCCATAGCTTCCAACCCATAGGCGCCTTTTCCGGCTATCCCTCGTGTTTTGTAAGGTCCTTCTTTTGTTGATTGAAAGACTTTTTTGAGGAAGAAGTCTCCAATTTTAAAGTACCTGAGATGAGCTTTACAGTTGTAATAACGCTATATGATTTGTTTTTGAGCTGCCATCCGTACCAATGTTGCTTCTCTTCGTGGTTCGAGCAGGTCTAGGTTGATCCTTAGTTCGTCGTCGTTTTCACCTTCTGTGGCTGTTGAGAACCTTATGCTTGGTTCGCCAATCTCCACAGGTATAATGGCTTCTGAGGCATAAACAAGTGCGAGCAAAGTTTCTCCCGTGGCTATTTTTGAGATTGTTTTGTATGCCCATAGTACCGCTGGTAAATCATCAGGGAAATTTCTTTTGGCTTTATTTATCCACTTGTTTAGATTGTTGATGATGACCTTATTCGTTGATTCCGCTTGTTAGCCACGGGGTGGTACGACATTGAAGTGATCCGCTTGATTTGCCAACTTTCGAAGAATGCCATGATTTGTGAGCCTATGAATTTTGGGCCATTATCACACACGATTTCCTTGGGTATTCCAAAGTGGCATATTATGTTTCTCCATAAGAATTAGACCCTTTGACTAAAGATTATTTTAAAGATGAATACGGGTTCCTGAAATCGAGATAATGGAAAAATGAATAATAGACAATATTACATAAAAAAAAGATCGAAGTTGATTGTATTTCGAGAATCAGATGCCTTTACAAGCTGTATTTCCCTCCCTTATATATGAGATTCTTATAACGTACGACTGCTGCTATGGTTACTCACTAATGACTAATTATGACATTAATGAGGCGTTACAAAGGAAAATGGTAAATAGGGGTTCAGTTACATAATGTTCGAGTAATCAATTGTGGGTTCGTGAATCTGCTCGTATCTTTATCTAGATTCACTCTGAGCGTGCCTCTCTCCCGTTTTGATCAAATTGGACTTTCCGTGGCTGATAAGTTCGTGGGTTCACTGAACCGTGTCTCATTGTACCGTACCTCTTCAAAGAGTTATTTCCAGCTATCGTGTTTTCCCGTGTCCACGTGACTAGCTGATTTGCCAAAGGCTGGCTTACATGTGAAACTCTTTTTTACCAATACAAGACTGTCGAGATAGAGGTGGCCGAAGCGTACCCACCATGTGCTGATGTGACCCTTGAAGAGGGTTTGGGTGCAGTCCCCGAGCCACTCGTTGGATATGGTACAGTCCGTGTTGGCGAGTTCGGAGGGCCTGATTCTGAAATTCTTCGGGGGCGAGAAGAAGTCTCGATGGAAGTTGATGTCGTATGCAGCTTTCATTTGGGCTCGTCATTTTCGCCGGGGGAGATAAGGGATACCCAGAACACGGGTGCTGCCGATGTGGGGACCTCTCAGCGAGAGGATAATGCATTCAGATATTATTTCACCGGTGTGGAGGAGGAAACTTTTCTTGATGCCCCCGTCGCTCTCGAGGAGGCTGATAAGCTTCAAAAGCAGGTCATCTTTTTGACATACTATTTGTGCTTCATGATTTTACTTTTTTTTTTCTAAGTTTCTTTCTTTATGTCGTAGGTCAAGAAGTTGTATGACCAAGATTTCTCTAAGCTTCATGATGAGCTGACTTTCCGTGAGGAGGAGCTCGAGAAGATTACATCAGAGTTAAATGAGATGAAGGCTTTGCATGCCTGAAAAGAGGAGTTGGTCGACCTCCGAGCGTGCTCAGAGAGACCGTTCCAAGAGAGGGTCGACTTCATCGAGCAGGTAATCTGGTACCCATGAACTTGTCTTTTATTACCAAAATTGACGCTGATTGTATTGTCTTCTGTATTTGCAGATTGGGCAAAAGGAGTCCCTAGTGGGGAAGTTTCGTGGGGAGAGTGTGGACAAAGACACCGAGATCCTCGAGCTAACGCGGTTGAATGATGTCGTGGCCTCGGAGAGGGACATACTTCGGAAAGAGCTATCCTCAACTCAGGGCCTTCTTTGAGATTCTTAAGAGGAGGTTGTTGCATTATGCATGGCCAAGTCTGAGGCCGAAGAATTTGTTTCTTCATACAAAAGGGATATTGTTGCCGCCAATGATCGAGCTAGGGATATATCTGAAACGGCCGAGCTAAAACTGGCTCAGGCTGTTGCTCATGCTCGCCTGCAAGCTAGGAGGCAAGCCTTCGAGGAAGCGAGTACCAAAAGGTGTCGATCTATCTGGCGAGATTGAAGAAGCTAGGGCCTTGGAGGATGAATCAGCAATCTCAACTACTTCGGATGAAGGCTATGGAGGAGACTCGGGAAGTAGTGAAGGCGAAGAGTAGGCTTACTTACTATTTTTTCTTTCTTGTACATAGGATCCTCGGGGGAGCTTTGTAAATTACCCTTGTAAATAGATTTTTTGGAATGCAAAATATCTCTTCGTTTCATATCTTCAAAATTTTTCCAGCAATGTTTATGCAAAAGTCCACCTTCGAGCTTTGAATTTAGCTCTTTGGAGCCCCTACTTGCAGTAATAGATATCCTCGAGATCATAACCCTTTTCGAGGGTAGCTTGGTATGTGGGTTTTTATTCGTCGAACGATGTATGCCATCCTCATTCATATGAGATGACCGTGAAATGACTGAGGTGGCCCTGCCGGTACACTTCCCCAAAAGTTATAATAACTTTGTCGGAATTAATTGGTCCTCAAAGTAGATGAATAGTCGCCACTTGTTCTATATATATGCTCGCTTCTTCTTCAGTTTAGGTTTTGCAGCTTGCAAAACTAGTTTTCTCGTTAAAGTTCTCTTCCTTCTCTTAGCTTTTCTATTTCTTTAGTTCAAAGCTTTTGCTTGAGCTTTCTCCCTCTTTATATTTATTGAAATAGATATGGCTGGCGTGCCCAAATCCGCACACCAAGACAAGGGAAACTCTACCGCTACTTCTTGCTCGGCCGGTGGTACACCGCCAACGTATGGCGAGTTAACCTCAAGTTTTTTTGCTTTGAATAAAGAATTTTCACTAGAGAAACCCTTCGATGCTCCGGGCCATCGAGAGCATGCGTCGAGGTTTATTCGATCGATAGAGGAGAATCACCTGGAGGACGTGAGGAGAGATTATGGATGGGGAGAAAATGTGATGCTGCAGATACCTTCTCGAGAAGAGAATATTATTGCCCACGTATAGGGAATCCTGAACATGTACACGTACCCATTTATATTGGGGCCCCTCGACCTCCTTGTGCTCGAATTCTGTAAAAGGTATTGAGTCACTTTGGCTCGGAATCATCTGCCCTTCTGAAGGATAGTGCTGATGATAAGGTTGTTCACTGAAAAGGCTGAGCTCGAGTTTACCCTTAGACACCTTATCAGATTATATCTTCCTCTGCATTGTCGAGGCCTTATTGCTTTACGACGCCGATCTACCAAGCCTTTTATTTATGATGAGGACCAAAACCGAGGATGGATGAGTCGATTTGCCCGAGTGAGGACCGTTAACGTCACTCGTGCAGAGTTCCTACCGTTCCCTGAAAAATGGAACGTCAATTGTAAGTACTACGTCGTATTAGTGCCCTTTGCTCTCGATGATTTATAAGAATTCTTCTTGTTCTCTTTCTCAGCAGTCCCGTGGATGCCGGAACAGACACCCAATCTTGAGGACTAGACTCGGAGACTGGCAGCTTCCTCGTCCTATGATGAATGGATGTGGCGTGATCTGTCGAAGGGCAGATGGGAAGCAAAACACGACGGTATGTTTCATGTGATTTCCCTTTAAGGAATTCTTTCCTTTACATGTATTAACTCTTTCACAATAGGCGTTGGTGGATTCTCCGAGATGAGACTGTGCCCCTTCGAGGAAGGGGAAGGACCGTCAGCTTCGGAGCCGGGGGAGGATAATAAGCGGAAAGGGTCCTTGAATGATGAGTACATTCATAACAAGGCAGGGCCTGCCCGGGGGCACAAAAAAGATATTGGCGCCGAAGAGGACCTTATATACGTCGGTTATTCTATGGACATCAATACTCCTGGGGAGTATGCTTCTACATCAATGGATCGAACCAGGGGGCCTTTCGAGGTTGCCGAACCTGCTGGGCCTGAGACCTATAGCCTCGAGGGAGAGGTTCCCCGAGAGGGAAGGAGCAAGAGTGCTTTACCACCGTCTTCTTCCCCACTCGAAGGTAGGTCGAGGGACGTTCGGGGCCAGGGTCCGCCAAAATCAAGTGGGGTCTCGAGAGATCATATCCCCACTAAGAGCGGTTCAACTGGGGCCGATGAGACCAGGCCAGTAGATGCACACTCAACTTTTGAGGAGGCTCAGCGGCTCTGTTCCGTTGTGAGTTTTGGTTGAATTTGTTAGTTTGTAACCTTTTATTTTCATCTTTTGAACTGAAGCTTATTTTATATAGGCTTTTGACAAGCTTAAGTAAGAGTTGCTCCGCTGTGAGGCCAAGCTCGAGACGGGTAGGGTTACCAAGCTCGAGACTGGTATTTTTAAGATAAAGGCTGAGGTCGTGGAGGCCCGTGCTGAAGAAGAAGTTCAAGCAAAGGCCGATAAGAAAGTGGCCGTTTACTTGAAAGATGTTGCCGATTCTCAGGCTGAGCTGAGGCGAGCCTTTGATAGAGAAAGGAGAGGCAATGAGTATGCCCGATGCGGATGTCAAAGGGATATCCTCGAAGAGATTCATGCTAGGGGCTTTGATCTCTGGGAGGAGATAAAGAAGGCCAAGGCAGATGAGAACGACGCCAAGTTTTTCCTTTCTTCTAATGCCGATGCTGATATTTGAAAGCCGCCGAGCGAGCTGGTCCGAGGGGCCGTCGAGGGAGTTTGTCCTGAGAGTAGACTAGGCTTTTATTTCTTCTCCTTTGTATAAAAATCCTGTGGGAGAATTGTAAATGTATATTTGTAATGCACATATATAAAAATCCTTTGGTATTTCCGATTTGCTTGTGCCTGTCCCTTTTTTTGTTTTGAATTTTGATGCTTGTCAATAATTATCCCAATGAATTGGACTTCGAAATTTAACCCTTGGGGTTATAAATTGACCCTGAGGCTTTTTAGGCTGGTCAGTGGGCTCTTACGCATTGACCCTTACGCGCTTTATTTAACCATTTAGGGCTCAGTCCTCGAGTCGGGTTTCGACATGAGCCCATCGACCCATAGGTTTTTTTACATCGGTCGTGAGGCTCTTTAGGCTGACGCTTAGGCTCTTATGCATTGGGTCACTATAACCTTTAATATGGGTGGCGCTTAAGCTCTTACAAATTGGGTGGGTACGCCCTCTAATATGGCTATATATTTCCCTCGTTAAAGACTTCTTAAAGTTTTTGTGTTCGTCCGACTCTTCAACGTCTCAAAACAACCTCGACTATGAGCCGTTATGTGACTATAAATGAGCACCTCAGGAGGTTTCTCTCGAAGGCTTATTGTTTCGAAACCTTTTCATCATTTGGAGCTGATATGGTCGAAGCTCTTTTGCTTATACCGAGGGTAGCTTGATTAACCGGTTCTGTTGGAAGTATTTTCGAAGTATTTGAAGGTCTGTGATTTTATGGTGATGCTCGGATGCCTCCGAGTCGCGCTAGTTTGGCCGGAGCCTTATGACTGTGGTCTTGTGTTTGGCCGTAAACTTTTAGTCCCTGAGTGAAATAGCATCGGCATCTATATCGAGGGTATGCCTTTTTAGGGGTCTTACAAGTTTGATATATAGCCTTTACTTTTATATCGGGATTATGCCTTTTTAAGGTCTTAGAAATTTTTACATGGCTTGCTTGAGGTCTTACAGGTTTGTATATTCCTTGCTTGAGGTCTTACATGTTTAATATTGCCTTATTGAGGGCTTATGAGCTCGAAGTTGCCGACCATGAGGTCTTACGGCTTTGAGTTTTTGATGTTGCCTCATTGAGGGATTATAAATTTTAACATGCCTTGTTGAGGTCTTACAAATTTGATGTTGCCTCATTGAGGGATTATGAGTTTGACATGGTCGGCCCTGAGGTTTTATGGCTTCGAGTTTTGGATGGCTCGATGGGGTGACTGTCGATGACATTCCCTAGGACAGCGAAAATTTCTGGCTTTGGAGCCGTTCCTTGTGAAAATAACAAATTTTTTTATGTTGCCTCATAGAGGTCTTACATTGTTGATATTGCCCCGTGGAGGTCTTACATTGGTGCCTCATGGAGGGCTTATAAACTTGATGTTGCCTCATGGAGGTCTTACATTGTTGATATTGCCTCGTGGAGGGCTTACACTGGTGCCTCATATAGGGCTTACATTGGTGCCTCGTGGAGGGATTATGAGCTTGAAAGTGCCTGATTGAGGTCTTACGGTTTCAAGTTTTATAGCTCGATGAGCCAACTGTCAAGGACAGTCCTTGAGTCGAGGTTATGCCTTTTTTTAAGGTCTTACAAATTTGATATCGCCTCATTGAGGGGTTATGATTTTGAACATGCCTCGTTGATGTCTTACTTATTCGATGTTGCCTCGTTGAGGGCCTACAAGTTTGAGCATGCCTCGTTGAGGTGCTACAGATGCAATATTTCCTCATTGAGGGCTTATGAGCTCGAAGTTTCTAGCCCTAAGGTCTTACGACTTTGAGTTTTTGATATCAGTCCCCGAGTGTTCGGGAAATTTCTGCCCCTGGAGCCATTTCTTGTGAAAATAGCAATCTTCCTTGAAGTGCGAAATGTTTTGATGATAAATGATTCTCCTTCGATTACATGATACAAGTATACGTGTTTTCACCATCGAGGGTTCGATTATTCTTCGTGGACACAGTTTATTCGACCGTTTTGTCCTATATATCATTCTCCTGTCGAGACCCTCTTTGTCATATTTTAATTTCTTCGTAGAGGTGGTCTCTTGAGGGGATTCCCCTCAGTATTTGAGGTTTATCGAATAGAAGCCTTGAATACATGATGAGTTCTCCTTAGGTAGTATATGGATGTTGCCTCGTTAAAAACTCGTCGGTAAAACCCATTTGGGATAAAATCCGATATGAGGGAAAAAAGCGCAACGCATGCTTTAAAACCTAAGGCCATAGAGCTGGAGGGTACTTCAATTCCTTACAATCGAACACCTGCACATAGGTTAGTGTAAAATGTGAAGTAAAGATGGAGAGGATTGTACCTTAACTATGGTGGCATTTAAGCCTCGATATGCTTCAGTTACTTGTTCTGAGGACGCGACACGATCCTTTATTCGTTCGTCCGAGGATGTATTTGTGATTGCGAATCGACTATTTTCTTGTTCTTTGGCCCCTCCGATGTAGAAGGTATCGGTGCCGGTGCCACATCGTGCAACGCGAACATGTCTTTTGATGTGTGCTGCTCCGTCCTTCATAGGAAACTTCATCATTTGATGAAGGGTTGATGGCATCGCTCTCATGCTATGGATCCATGGCCTTCCAACCAGAGCATTGTATCTCAGGTCACATTCGATGACATAAAACTTGGTATCTTGGATTGTACCGGCCACATTGATTGGTGGGATGATTTCCCCTTTTGTTGTCTCGCTCGCCATGTTGAATCCATTGAGGATTCGAGAAGCGGGCACTATTTAGTCGAGCAATCCGAGTTGCTCAACCACCCTCGACCTATTTATGTTGGTTGAGCTACCTGGATCCACGAGCACACGTTTAACTTGAAATATATTTAAAAGAAAAAAAATACCATTGCGTCATTATGAGATTGAGACAAGGTCTCGCTGTCCTCTTCGCTGAATAAAAGAGCATCTTCAGGTATGTAGCTCCGAGTTTGCTTTTCCTTGGTGATGGATACTTTTATTCTCTTGAAAATGGGTACCTGAGCAACATCGATTCATCCAATTATCATGTGGATGACATGCTATGGCTCTTATGTTTCATTTTTCATGTTTGCCTCTCTTTCCCGAAATTGGTTTTTAGCTCGGTCTTTGAGAAACTCTTGATGGTGCCCTTTGCTGATCGGTCAGTCTACCTCTTCTCCAAGATGTCCGCAATCCCCGGTCCTATGGCCGTGAGTTCCGTGATATTCGCATATCAAGTTAGGGTTCCTTTGTTAAGGATTTGATAGTTTGGGTCTTGGCCACCTGGTGTCTTTTGATTTTACATTTGGCCGGTACGATGTTTGAAACATCAATGTTGAAGTTGTACTCAGATAGCCGGGGTGCCTCTACCAGCCATGTGTGCCTGTCAAACCCTGCTTTGTTCACGAGTCCCCAAGGATTCTGGCCTCGATCAATCCTTCGATCACTTCGAGGTATGTTGCGCCTCGGGATATTTCTCCGATTTTCTATATACGGTTGATTCCTTTCTTTGTTTGTCCTCGACTCTCTCTATAGAAGCCTTGATTCCTTTTTTAAGAGCCTGGTGGGATACAACGAGCACAAGGGGCTTCCAATTGGTCATCAACGACTCTGATCTTTGACTTATACCTATTGTGTACATCCGCCCAAACTACGGCAGGATACTCGATTAAGTTTTTCTTTAGTTGCTTTGAATCTATCGAGCTTCGTTCATTCAAGCCTTGAGAGAATACGTGCACTGTCCAATCATCGGAGACCGGTGGTAATTCTATTTCTTCCAAATGGAAGCGGGATACAAACTCCCTTAACATCTCATTCTATCTTTGTTTGATTTTGAAAACGTCAGATTTCCTCGTAGCGACCTTGATGGCATCAACATGCTCCTTCACAAAAGATTATGCCATCATGGAAAATAAATATGTCGAGTTCGGGGGCAGATTATGATACCACATCATGGCCCCTTTGGAATGTGTTTCTCCAAATTTTTTCAATAAGACAGATGCAATCTCGTCATCTTTTAAGTCGTTCACTTTCACAACACAAGCATTTTAGTCCTCGAGTGAAATAGCCTCGGCGTCTATATCAAGGGTATGCCTTTTTAGGGGTCTTACAAGTTTGATATATAGCCTTGACTTTTATATCGGGATTATGCCTTTTTAAGTTCTTAGAAATTTGTACATGCCTTGCTTGAGGTCTTATAGGTTTGTACATTCCTTGCTTGAGGTCATACATGTTTGATATTACCTTATTGAGGGCTTATGAGCTCGAAGTTGCCGACCCTAAGGTCTTACGACTTCGATTTTTTTATATTGCCTCATTGAGGGCTTATAAATTTGAACATGCCTCGTTGAGGTCTTACAGATTTGATGTTGCCTCATTGGGGGCTCATGAGTTTGATATGGCCAGCCCTGAGGTTTTATGGCTTCGAGTTTTGGATGGCTCAATGGGGTGATTGTCAATGACAGTCCCCGGGAAATCGAAAGTTTTTTGCTGTGGAAGCGTTCATTGTGAAAATAGAAAAAAAAATTTATGTTTCCTCATTGAGGTATTATAAACTTCATGTTGCCTCATAGAGGTCTTACATTGGTGATATTGCCTCATGGAGGGCTTACATTGGTGCCTCATGGAGGGCTTATAAACTTGGTGTTGCCGCATGAAGGTCTTACATTGTTGATATTGCCTCATGGAGGGCTTACATTGGTGCCTAATGGAGGGCTTACATTGGTGCCTCATGGAGGGCTTATAAACTTGATGTTGCCGCATGGAGGTCTTACATTGTTGATATTTCCTCATGGAGGGCTTACATTGGTGCCTAATGGAGGGCATACATTGATGCCTCGTGGAGGTCTTATGAGCTCGAAAGTGCCTGATTGAGGTCTTACGGTTTCAAGTTTGATAGCTCGTTGAGCCGACTGTCGAGGACAGTCCCCGAGTCGATGTTATGCATTTTTTAAGGTCTTACAAATTTGATATCGCCTCACTGAGGGCTTATGAATTTGAACATGCCTCATTGACGTCTTACATATTCGATGTTGCCTCGTTGAGGGCCTACAAGTTTGAGCATGCCTTGTTGAGCTGGAAGAGCTATTTAATGTCTCGGTACAGACTTGTACCATTCGTGCAGACTTGGTCAGCTTTAACCACATGCCTTTTGGGAATTTCTCGCTTTTCCATGATGGTCATCAATTTACACTGGCCCCGAGGTCGAGCGTGGAGCATCCTCGATATGCTTCCTCGATGTCAAACCTCGAACTGTGCTTCAAGCCCTCTGAAGACGGGCTATAGAATGCCATAATGATCATAAAATCGGGCTCTCCGATTTTAGTCGTATACAAGTACTTAGGGAGAGGTTTTGGCTCGTGTAATGTTACGAGATTTTTTATATTGTATACCTGAATGAATTTTTGATGTTCTTACTCACCTATAATTATCCTTGGTTACATAACTTCGTGGCCTTGTGCTCGTAGGGTTCAAATTTTGATTGTTTCCTTATGCATCAAGTCTTTATTCATACTTATTTATCAATAACATCCCGTGCGGGAAATCTTACTTCCTCTCCTCGTCGTCCTTCTTGCATAATGTTCTGGAGTCACGACATATCTGTAAGATCTGAATAAATGTAATCTCATTCCTTTCGCCTTTCTACCATATTCCTCGTTTACCTTTCCATAGTTACCTGAACCACTTAACTTTGAATTAATACTATATCACACCATATTCCCCTATTTAGGGGAGTACTAAGATTTAGTACTACGACGATCTACCTATAGATGTTTTAAATCCTCATCTTTGACGTCTTTTCACATCATCAATTACCCTTACTCGCTTCATGGTAACCCTTATGCACCAGGGATAACTGAATTCCTTACGCACAAGGGTCACATTCTAGTGTAACTTGCACACTTAGTACCTCATGAATAACTTTCTCATAGTGCTTGCTTTAGGGAAGCGTCTCCCTCAATGAAGTTTAAAGGTTATTCTTTAGTTGTCCATTCTATTATTGTTGGAATGCTATCTATGAAATTCATATGATGTTGTCTATTATCAAATATTGTGGTCTCTATTTCATGTTAAGATTATCTTGTTCACTAGCCCATACTTATTTGTATTACTCCAGGGGTCTAACCTTTCCTTTTGGTAATCACGTTGGAGTCACCAACTCATTTCTTGAAATGAGGATATGACTTTTTGGCTTATACTCTTTTATTGTCTCAAGTCATTTAACCTCTTGTATTTTCCTTCAATTGCTATAGAATTTGTAATCATGTCATATTTTGATTTACCGTTCTCACCCATTTATCACATCTTACTCATAATACTTCATTTACTCTTTCCTTATTCTCCTGCTAATATTTTAGTCTATCAATTTATTCTGAAAACTTCAACAAAATATTCTTTACTCTTAGCTCCCCTTGTTTCGTCTCACTAGCTCTTCGGGACGCCTAACATTCTCTATTTTTTTTACTAGGGGCGGGAAACATACTAAGGTAAATATTTATCCCTTCTAGGATTCTAGTGCCTGTCTTCTGAATTTTATGAACATGCTAGTATTCATGTCTAACTGTACTATCTTAGGGTGCACCATCTGGTTGTCTCACAAGGAGAATTGATACCATGTTTGCACTATCCTTCATAAATGTTAGCCAATAATAGCAATCCATCCACCATTGTGGATTACTCTAACCTCAAATGGATCCTGATATCTCGCTCTTCTCTTAAGCTATATATTAGCTCCCATAGGGAACAACTAAAGATTGATGTGGCCATTTGTACATATCTATGTTATTGTTGAAGGTAACTCAGAATATTGTATTTCTTCTCCTGAACTGTAAAAATTTATAATCTTCACTAACTGGGTACCTCGTACCCATCTTCACCTCACATCTTTTATTTGTTAAAACTTGTACCTACCTTCTCATTCTCTTATTTCTTTTTACCATATGGGTGGGTAGGTATTCATACCCTAGGTACCCTTATCAATAAGATTAAAAGACTTAGTACACACATGATGTGTTGAAGATCTCACATTTACTCATCATAAGTATGATGCAGAATCGAGTTCCTCTGACTCAACTTTTCCACAACCACATTCAATCTCTTACCAACTATCTTCGTGGATGTAGGTATCATTGTATTACGAATAAAATTGAATTTAGGAGTTTGAATTCTTACAACTGAGATCTACCACACGATCAAGAGTAAGAAGAAAGAGTGACATTCATAAACGCATTATCACCATGTTTTTCACGTCCAAACCGAAGGGATGCGACGGGCACTCGGTGCCTTACTCATAAGGGTCGTCATGAGATAACAAGAATAAAACATAAGGGAATACTCGACATATGATGACCCAACATGATATACAAATTTATAAATGTGACATACATGCCTATAAGGACGAAATGATCATTTGGACACTCAAAACATAGACCCACAAGGCCATACAAGTATCCATATACATGACATCCGTCTACAAGCTTCTAAGAGTACCTAAATATCACAAAGGTCGGGATAGGGCCCCGCCATACCAATCAATAAATGTCCAAATCACACGTACCAAATAGGCAACTCCAGAGAAAGTGGAGTGCCCCAACACCTTCCGCTAGGCTGATAGCCTACTAGGAGGACTGTCAACCAGCCTATCGGGACCTATGGGCATGAAACGCAGTGTCCCCTGGAAAAAGGACATCAGTACGAATGAAGTACCGAGTATGTAAGGCAGAAAGCATAAATATACAATAATATAAAGGGAGATATCGGAGATACAACCTATAGAATCTGAGTGCCTTTGAGGGATACTTGCATGAAATGCATGATATATATATATATTTACCTTTAAAAGCATACACCTCTGGGGGCATCACATTCATCATATCATACCCGGCCTCAAAGAAGATCGGTAAAAACGTACCGGTCATCATAAGGCTCGGTAGAATCATACCCATCCACGTGGAGCTCGGTATAACCCAAGTGATCAGTGGTTGCACAATAGGTGTCGTACCCGACCGACTATAACGCGGCTCGGTAGATTAAAGTAGATACACAAATAATGCATGTTGGACTCATGGAACCACGTTCTAGAACTTTCGGAGTGACATATGGTCTTTGCACCTTCTATTAACCTTATGAACATCATACAATCAATATAAACCTCAATAGAATTCAACCATCATACATACATGATTCGAATAATTTAATAAGGAAATAATAACATGGACAACCTTTGTTGCTAGGAGTAGATTCGTTATGAAATAGCGTATCATTTATGTTCATTTAAATTTAGATCATGCCAACAGAAAGAAATAAGTGCCTTAACATACCGTTGAAATCTTCTATCCAACCGTGAAGCAATCTCGATATGTTCTTACATCTACAATGAGTAAACCGACTTTGTCGTCATCGTATAAGAGGTGTAACTCTCACATTTCAAACTCAATATTTTACAAGAAAATAGAAAGAACCTTCCTTTTTTGTACTACATCCCATATGTTATCAAAAGTTACCAAACAATACAAACAACAACAATATAATTCACATTAAGTTCTCTGATTAGTTCAACAACTATTGTGAGCGGCAAGCTCGATTTATGTTTAACAAAATATGGTTTGAATCCAATTCCTTTTCCATGAATCTTTCTACAACATATATAACATCATACATATGCTTACCATATTATTTTCAACCCAAAACATCATAAGAATAATATTCAAATATAGTCCACATGCCTAGCACCTTAACCTTTATCGTCAACATCTTATTTTTCATGTAATCTTCTTCAATCCACTGAATTAGCACATAGATAAGCCTAACAACAGCGCCATAACAAAATTAACTAGTTATAACAATTTATAGCCACAACAAACCATATATATAGCCTCAACGCCACCAACTAATAAAGATAATGATTCCTTATGCCATGTCAATTACTATCTTGTAGATTTTCACTCTAACAACTCAACCAACACATGATTGGCCTTAAGAACAACCAAAAACATGATTTACTTACCTTGAGAAGTAGATTGAACGTGAAATATCCAGCTGGTGTAGCTCACAACAACCGTCAATCTCACCACAACCTAAAGGAGTTGTATTCACTTCTTGAATCAACTTTTGTGTTCAAGTTGGTGTGTAAAAACATGTATTTCTCCTTCAAACTAAAATATATATAACATAGGGAATGATTCTTATCTTAACCATAAATAACAACACGAAAATTTGAGGTTACTTACCTTTGAAGAAACCCCCAAAACAACCATAAGATGAAGAACTACGATCTAGCAAGCACAACAAGATTTCTAGCATTGGATTCAAGTTTTTATCTTAGGCTTTCTCCCTAGAATCATGGAGGAAACCTTGGAGAGCATTTAGGAACGCTTAGTAACTTTTGTGAATTAGAAAAATGAGTTAAAAAGACATATAATTGACTTAAATACAAGCTGAAGTTTTATACCGACTTTGTGGGTCCCATGGGAGCTGCTTGCGCAATCTCGCAAAAATGCGAAAATAATTCTACTCCGATACAATATAGAAAAACGGTTAAAAGAGTTAGAAACTAGACTCATAGGTCATCCATTTGGTAGGTATATGAGCGCACCATTACAAGTATATTCAGAGAAAGTGCATGTGCATTTGACCTAATATTCAGCACATTTATGAATGTAAGTTTTGATGACCTTTGCGAACATTGGTTACACAACTTGCTTGCCTTCAAAACGTAGCAAATGACTGTCATAAGACTAAAATAGCTCATAGAATAACCTACTTATCATGTTAAGAACCCTAATCTGACCCCAAAGTACATGTTATAACATTCTAAACTTGTGGACTTTCAACGGAACTTATTTTCTTCAATTGGTTTAGCTTCTAAGCTTTTCAACCCTCTTGGTACTCGTTATTCATGATCTTAAATATTTCTAACCTCCAAGGTAACATGATTAACTTACTTTATATGCTTTCGAATATAATCTTATTTCTGAGCTTACATCAATAGACTTACCAAGTACTCTAACGTACGAAAACATGGGGTGTAACATGGGAGATCCCCCTTGCTCTGCATATTTACTTTGGGACTACGGAACGGTATTCAAGGAGATCCCCCCCCCCCCC